>JALPQI010030639.1:0-154983 GCA_025490895.1 Thaumatotibia leucotreta | reverse complement strand
ATTTTCAAATCAGCCCCACAGTCTAGACATAAAGGCCCGGCCACGATATTGGTCTAACCAGTGGTGAGCGAATCCATGAGTTGGAGCGGGATGCCGATATGGGTACTCCCTCTCGTTCGTATGGTTTTCCGCTAAGCCGGTCGCCTTAGACCAATGTCGTGGCCGCGGCATAAGTGACACATAGTCCAGACATAAGTATAATTTCAAGTAACTTGGGATTGAACAATCAGCTATATTTCATACAGGTACTTGACCGTATACCTCAAATAGCGCTTCTACTAATTAATAACAATGTTTATTTAGGACTCAACCACTCCCAAGTTTTGAGACTAAATGCTAATTGCTTCTAGGAACTTCAAGAACTAATTGAAACTTAAGATAATTAAATATTGTTAGTGTTTATAATTTTGCATCAAACTTCCAATTTAATTCAGTAGAACTTTGGTGCTTTCGCAAAATCTAGGCTAGGGTTAGGTTGACGCAGTAGAATGCTCATAGCGATCCTGCGTCACCCCGTCAAAAGCGGAGAAAGCACTCGTTGGGTTCTTAGACGGTAGTGGAGGTCAATGCTCCGTAGTCCGTCATGCGTGTTTCACGACAGGATGCGTAAAAGCATTTTCCCTAAGTAAAAAAAAGCTAGGGTTAGGTAGTGACATAAACTCGGCTAATCTTAGATTGTTTATCAGCAGCAGCCTCCTCGTGCAGGGTCCGCCCGGATAGCTACCACCGTCTTACCCGTTAACCTGCCGCTAAATAGCAGTATTTGCACTGCTGTGTTTCGGTTTGGGGGTAAGATAGCCGGTGTAATTACTGGCATAGATAGAGGCAATCCATCTGTCCTCAGGGTAGGCAGCGCATAGGCGATTTTTTAATCACTGTCCAATTGTCCATGGGCCTCAGTTCCTGCTTTCCATCAGGTGGGCTGAAAGCTCAGTTGTCTACCTTCGTCACAAAAAAAAATCTAAATAATTAGGGTAATGGATGACTAACCCCCATATACGTCTCCTAACTTAGCAAGCCGATAAGTATCGTTTGTCTCTTTCGGTCTTATGGACATATTGATAAGACCCAAAGGGACAAATAATATTTATCGGCTGGCTATTAGGAGACGGGTTATTAATAAGGGTTAATGTTTTAGACACAGATAAACTTCGATCATCATCATCATCATCTCAGCCGAAAGACGTCCACTGCTGAACATAGGCCTCCCCCAAAGATTGCCACAATGACCGGTCCTGCGCCTTTAATTGCCTGTCCTGGAAACTTCGATTATACATAGATAATACTTAAATCACTGAGCCGGCATAAAAACCTATGTACGAAGGCCGTCCTTTCATGTAAAACATCTAGTACGGCTGTATCTATTCTAGTATTTTTAGTAACCAGATATCGATTTTAGCTCCAAAGAAAACTTTTCAATAGGAACTTGAAACCCTTGAGTGGAAATGCACCATTCTTGCCCTAGATTTAGTTAAACGTAAACTTACATTTAACAGCCAATTTCAAACCCCATTTACTAGAATGCTTACCGTGAGTTGCCGCAGCGTTATTAACGCCGATTTGCTTTATCCGTCTCGCTCGCACCAATAGGCGAGTACGAGCGGGATAGATAGAAAGTAAGTCCGCTTTAATAACGCGATGGCAGTTACCATAAACTGCTACAGTACAAATGGATCGTAAAAAGCTCTTTGGTTAATACGGAGTAAGAAGCAGCAGTTCAATTCGAATGACTAATAATTCTACCAAATCCAGTGATATGGTGTCCAGAATTTAAGTGGTATGGTAATGGCATTTTTGAAAGCGGGTTGCGATCACGTTCAAGCAGTGAAAGTAAAGATGTGAATGTGAACTTACAAATAACTTATCTTTTTACTGACGTGAGGTCACACTTGCGGTCAAAGGAATATTTCACAGAAATTACTGAAAACATACTTATTTCAAATGTTTAAAAAAGTATGTTTATAGGATGTGTTATGTGTAGAATGGTTCTTACATTAAATTGTCTTGAAATTTCCTCACATTATTTTTGGGTTCCATGATAAATTCAGGCATATGCCAATACAAGCAGGTTTTATAGAGTTTCCATCTAAATATTTTAGAAAAATATTTTAATTTAACATGTTTTGTAGTATTTTCTATGAAATGTTCCGCTAACATGCGGTTAAACGAATAGTAGTATCCAAAATGTATGGATGCGTGAGTTAGATAACCCGAGAATGAGCAAGTGAGGTTTCATTTCATGTTCTATACTTCTATAGCATCAACTTCGAATATTAACTTTAGGCTGCGAGTGCCAACATCAGACAGTAAAAAAGTGGGAACAATGCGAATTATAAGTTCAGTACTCTTATTATTTCAACAAAGTGCACTCCAAACAAATGAGTCAAGATACAATCAGTGCATATAACCGTGCAGCTGCTTTATGACCGAGCAACACGATCGTCTGATACAGGTTGTCAATGTAACCGCTTACCGAGCAAAGGTCGCCTCGGGCGAACCTGGTCTCATCATCATCAACCTATGTTAGTGCACTGCTGGACGTAGGCCTCTCCTAATAACTATGCGTATAGACGCATTAGGACGTAAATGCCCATAATCGCCACGCTGGGCAAGCGGATTGGCGATCGCAGTAACGTGTCCACTATGATGACGCTGCTGCCCATCATCTATCTTGTAGAATGGTCTGTGACACTTTAATCCCTTAGTCGACTCTTACGACACCCGCAGGAGGAGTTGGGGTGGTGACAAATGTATTCTTACTGCCGTCACCACACGGCCATGATTAGATACTACAATGTGCGTGAGTTGCGTACCTCACGGACCCTGAAGCTTGGCGTCCTCCCTCACCGAACTGGATTCATGTCGAACTCATTCACCTGCCAGGCAATTCGGCTGTGGAATGCTCTCCCTCTGTCCATCAGACAAGCTCAAAGCAAAATTTCATTTAAAAATATGTTGCGTAAGCATTTGTTCGAAAATATTCGCGACTAAGTGTTGTGTCTTGTCTCGCACCAGGTACAGATATATATATATATATATGTATATGTATGTATGTAAATATGTCTATGTTATATAATATGTATATAAATTTTGCATTTGTGTAAGTACAAGTATTTTATTTATATGAAATAATAATTGACTTGATTAAAGAATCAATATCACTAAAGTTTAAATCCTGCACCAAACCAAAGCTTTCTGTTTAGCCCAATGGTTGACTGGTAGAGAATGCCTTAAGGCGTTAAGTTCGCCATTTGTACTCTTTTATATTGTGCAATAAAGTTTAAATAAATAAATAAATGTGTAAATCTAATACGGGCGATCAATTAAACCAGGCATGGGATTCATTTGTGTAATCATGGATTACAAGGTTTTTTAAAAGTTACTCTTATTTATGTCCCCACAGAAATTTTTAAGATTATCGGAACAGCAATGTAAGTACGAACATTTGTTTTTGTTGATATGGCAGTTATGTCACCTGCTTTTGAAATTAGCTGTCAACGAGTGCTTAACTCGCGTATGTTGCTCTACAAGTTTACACTGCGCGCCGAATTATTTTGTATGGAAAATTTTCTTGTTCTAATTTTAAGTAAACGTAATTTGAATGTACTTATTATGTCATAAGCTAACACCCGTTACGAGCTTCGCCCGTATTAGACTTAGCCTAATGAACTAGAGCCTAATGTAATCAACTGGTATCGGTTTTTTCATTGCACGTTCTGGCTAAAGCCATGTATAATTTTTTTTACCCATTTGGGCACCGAACCCTTACCCGACAGGCCAACTTTTCACTGGTTTAATAAAACTAAATCCGTATGCGCCAGCGCAGTAAAGCAAGTTGTGTAACGCAATCCGTTATGTAGCATTGTGTACGAGCGATTATATTGTTTAATCCATAGCGAGGACATCGGATATTCATAGCCTGAGCGTCTACCACGAACGAAGTGTTGCCTCCCTGTCACACTTACGTACGAATTCACACGTGCGAGAGAGGGGCAATCAATACTTCGTTCGTTGTTCGCGGTACCTGAGGGCCAACCGCGAACCACGAAGTTTGCCCCTCTCTCTCGCACATGTAAATTTGAACGTAACAGGGAGGCAAAACGTCGATCGCAGTTTGCTGTACGACTTCAGGCTTACTGGTATTCAAAATTCTCATGTTTGGAATATTATCTTAGAAGTACAGTGTGTAGATTTTGATTGCTACATACAGCCAAATTTTTACTTTGAGCAAATAAAAAATGTCCCGTTACTTTTACGTTAACCACTAAACTGAGATGCATAGCATGTTTACGATGTTGATAACATAAATAGTATTATGCAACCGTACGAAATGAAAGACATTAAAACGACTGTTTTCAGGAAGTATGTTAATATTACAGTTTTGTTCATTCCTACTGGTTGTTAATTCCGGTCATTGAAGGTCATTGTGGTCTAAAATACATCCAAAGATCGTAGGTAGTCTTTGGATGCATTTTAGAGGACGAATGATCGTGCGTAGATGAATAGACATATCACTACTGCTTTGTAGTATACCTACATATAAGTTTTTGTAGTTGTAGTTATTTGTAGCATTTTTCGATGCGACGTATAATTCAAGAATTACCAATTTACCGATTATGTTTTGAACTGAACTACTCTCACTAATGCAAGTTCATATAATCCAAACATAAAAACTCATACTAGACTAATAATAGCATTTTTCCAGTAACTAGGTCAATTAGTGGCTGTGGAACCATCCATTTTATGTGCTCATTATGCTAAGAGCATATGCCGGTCGTTTTCTGAAAGTGCACAGGCTGTTCCCGTTGGTTGCTAGTCGTTTTCGATCTGAACGTGAACAGGCTGTTCTTACTGTCTGCCTGCAGCCGTAAATTACAGTACTTGGTAATACAAAATTAGTTCCCACCGAACCACATTTTAAATTAGTCCTTATCAGTAAGGACCTTGGCTCCCAACTTGACCGCTATCGGCTATAACTATAATTCCGTTTTGCCCTTGAGTTGCCCTAATCTCGTGTCGGAGTCGTTCCGGTTGCCCTTTACTCTATACTGCCAACGTAGTCTCCTAAGATTTGTAAGCGACTCGAATAACAGATAATTTGGCACTGCCCTTGATTTGCCACAATAACTCGTGTCGGATTCGTCCCGGATGTCATTTAGCCTAAACGACGAGTACGCGACATGCCTCTATAATTACAAGTAATAAGGTCGCATATGAATAAATTCGACGATCGTGACTTTCTTTCGTCAAAAGAAAAATGAGACCATTGTAATAAAGGCATTTTGAACCTTAAAGACATATTTTGTAAGGAATTGTTCTATAAAGTTTTGTAAGGACAAAATAAAGGGACAGAAATAATGTTAAACGATTTATAACATAGTTTCGCTCCTTTGTAAGACATCTGGAGCAGTTATTAACTTTTTAGGAATCCAACGTAAATTCCTGTTATTTTTGTATTATTATTTTTTAATACTGTAACGCTCTACCAGAAAGCTTTAGAAACAACAAGACTCATATAGTACCGTGTTGGTATTGTCAGTTAAAATCATATTTAAATGAATACACTTTATTTTTAAGATGTAAGAGAAAGCTTAATTCTAGTGTAACCTATAAACCTACCTATATATATTGATTTCGATAAAACTAAATTGAGTATAAAATAGTTTTTTAGAATGAACAATTCATTTAGCTTTGTCTTATCTGGGAAAATACGAGTTATCGTTATAGGTTAAAAATAAGTAGGTAATAATGTACTACCTCTCGCTATGGATTCGTCAGAATATACTTCAGACGTTTATATACAACCTGTATTTTTATAATTCCGTATCCAAAGGGTAAAACGGGATCCTATTACTAAGGTTACGCTGTCTGCCTATCTGTCTGTCCGTCCGGCTATCACCAGGCTGTATCTCGTAAACCGTGATAGTTAGATCGTTGAAATTTACAGGTGCAGTAGAATAAAATAGACACTTTATGTATATCATAAAGTAAACTACACAACTTACGTAGGATTTATGTCACTATTACGATAGACTGCGCCAACATTACGACATACTGACAAGAAATTATATGAATACCGATAGCCACAATCTTTAACAATTGGGTCAATTAGAACAAATTAATCTTACATATTATAGGCCATAAATATGTTGCGACAGGAAACAAGGGCAGAGATCAGAAGGCGTTGGACCTTAATAATTGTTATTTTATCTTTCCGGTATATCTATAATTGGCAAGTAAATAAATAGCATAAACATTTCTTAAACATTCGTGAAAATGTAATTTCCTATTATTGATAATGTGGGATAATTTACTAAAACGGCTCAGCTATGTGAGCGGCTTAGTAAAAATGTCTCTAATATTTTGATGGAGGTAGATCTATCAAATTTCCTCCATTGTCAGTCATCCGCAGATCACGAACCCTGTAAAGTGTTCGAAACGTCGGAATGAAGTTAAAATTAGTTAATATACGCGAGTTTATCCCTTTTCATAGTTTTATTTCATGTTTAATCCTCGCGGTAACCGAAGAAAATATTAAAAATGCCCCTGATTGTTGCTGGCCAAAGGGCGCGTAGATATTTAATTCGTATATACAAGGCGCAAACAAATTCTGTCCTTATGATAACCGTCAAAGTGCCATTTACAAAAAAAGGCTCACATATATGCGCCTACATAATAATACAGCGAAATTGCCTATCATAGCATCGCTATCGCAAAATAGCGGATTTTCTACAGTCAGCAATTATAGTTCTTTTTTGGCATTAATTAATAATTTGCAAAAGTTGACTTTAAGAGGAGTAGGTACAGTCGAGGAATTTAATTTCCTACCCATTTCGTACCTTGCCACAGTGACAATCAATATGAAAGCTGCTAGGACTGTCATATTATAGCTACGATGACAAGGTACGAAATGGGTAGGAAATTAAATTCCTACTTAATTCGTAGTTTTAGTACTTAAAGATAATATATAGGTACATTACCTACTTGTTTAATAAATAGCATGACCTTTATAAAATCGTTTTAAACCGCATTTAATACGATTGTTTCCGTTATTAGGTACATGTAAACAAATTATGAATCATTCCCCCTCACGCCAGTACCTTTAGCATTGACTTCTATTTTAAACTGATTGGTAAACTGTGAACCACTCAGTTCACCGTGTTTACGAAATATGATTTCGTACACAATATTAGTGCATGTTCGTACTAATATAATTTTCTTAACCATGCTAAGTCACTGGTCTCACCGCGAGCTACTAAGCTATACGCACTCCCGTGTAAATAAAAGAGACACGGCGATACCCGGCGGTGATAGCTGATAGCTGGGCGACTATCACCGTGTCTCTTTTATTTACACGGGAGTGTGTATTTTTGTTCGTGTTTATAGCCGATAGTTCAAAGTTTAGTACCTATATAGCTCGCGGTGAGAGCCTTGTCACACTTGAAAATGCTGCGCGCTCGCAAATCCACATCTGCAGATTTTACGATTTGCCTGTTCACGCCATCAGCCTATATTGTTCCACTGCTGGACAAAGGCCTCTCTTATTACCTATGCGTACAGACGCATTAGGAGCTAAATGCCCTAAATCGCCACGCTAGGCAAGCGGGTTGTCGATTGCAGTAGTGTGTCCACTGTCCACTATGACGCTGCTGCCCGTCTCTTCCAATAAATGGCCAATGACACTTCGATCCCTTAGTCGAGTCTTATGACACCCATGGGAGGAGTGGGAGTGGTGACAAATGTATTCTTAATGCCGTCACCACACGGCAACCTTGCCTGTTCTCACTTACGATTTATGAACGAGCGCGAATCGATTTCGTGGCAAACGCCAATTTCGGACGAAATTTCTTGCTACTGATACTGGTCATTTTGAAATCGCTGTACTTTGAGTGGTCCAATAGACACTGGAAATATCCTTAAAGCAATATGTATCCAAAGACGATTCCGTAATTTATTTTGTTTTTACAGAAACTTAGACAGGGTCTGCCTTCAGTCCTTTTATTGGCTTGTTTATGTTACCAACTTCAGTTAGAAAAGGTTACATCTGATGGCAAAAATTGTCGATATAAGTCCTTATTCGAGTCAACAAAAGTTGCTGGTTCGCTTTTAGGAACTCGGGGAACTTTCTCTATATTTCATTATAGGTACTCCAGTTTCAAAGTTTAGTGTAACAAAGGAGAAAACAAGTTGAAATACTATGTATTTAATTCGAGAGCCTTATTTTGTATTAATTTGGCAGATATAATGAAATTTATGTAGTACGATCACTTTGAAATTGGTTCCTAATGCACATACGAGTAGGACCATGTGGAACCACTAGGCGACATCGTAATTAGGTAGTTTATGATGAATAAAACTACAAATTACATTTGCAACCAGATACATATAATATCTGAGTGACCAGGATGGCCAAACACCTGATTCTCAGTATATCTCTCATGGCGTTTGAGTTCATATTCATATTAGGGCTCCCGGTATCCGTGTTACCCGCAGACACGTGTACACGAATCCTTAGCACCGGCGGTACTAAGAACCCGAACGACACGAAACGCCAAGAAACGTTTCCAACTTAGAAACGTTTCCAAGCGCGGGTCCGCGGATCCACTTAGAAACTTTTCCAAGCTTGAGTCTTGCGGATCCATTGTAATTTAATATTCGAAAAACCTATGTTTTTATTAGTAAAAAGTCTGAAACAAAACAATACCTACCGAAAAATTCGCAGTTTTTTACGAATTACGCAGCTAGAGATTTTCTTTGTTGCAGGTTAAATGCGGTTCAATACTTTGTTCAAATATAAAATCGTACCTATATTTTAGATTGCCACTGCCACTACACATTGAGGGCGGACCAGACACAGGTACTCGGGTATCCGTGTCTTAATTACACGGTTCCTAATGAAACGTTCCCAACGGGTAAGAAACCCGTTTCCCGGTAGCAAAGAAACGGGTACACGGAAACGGGTACACGAAACCCGGACACGACCGAGAGCCCTAATTCATATGCAGATATCTTTCACCGCCGAGAATCTGATCGCGACTATACACGTACAGTCTGGTGTGCTAAGGGTAAAGGGAAGTTACCTTTAATCCCGCTTTCATTGTAGTAGAAATTGCGTACGACGAAATAATTTATTTCAATACAGGTGATTCGAAATACAAAATAATGTGAGATAGAAATAGAAAGATAGGAGTGGAAGGATATGAATTGTATAGTGCAGAAATAATTAAATCCATTACCAAGGCCAAGGAAATGAATACGATAGTAGAATTGCAACCGCAACACTGCAGGTGCAAACCGCAGTAAATAAATGAAAACACGTGCATCAGTCTCATCCTGCGGTATGACATTTGCACCTCACCTTGGCAATATTAAGTACAGTCGAAGACAAAATAAGGGGTATACAAAAACGTTCAAAAATATGCACTCTAATTCTGTGTAATAAGAACGTCGTAACATATTTATGAACGGATTCTTTCGATACTTATTTTTGCACTTGACTGTACATACGTGATAAACTTCCAAATATTTTTACTTTTTTAAGGGTTCCGTACCCAACAAGCTGTATCTCGTGAATCGTGGTAGTGATCTTTTTGCTCGTTTTTTTTTTGTCATTTTTATGATAAATTGAGTTTTTCACTTGGCCGGTTTTTGAACGCATTGCCTCGTATCAAAAGCAAATCAACAACTCACTAGCTATAACCACCAAATAAAAAAAAAAGTAAATCAATTTTTCCAAGATTTATTTCATTAGATCCCGGCTTGTTGCCAGCGGGACCATCTCGGAGTTATACCCGTTCGATTAAAAAAAAACTGGTTCACGCTACGAACAAAGAAAACATGGAAGCCGCACGACATACTAAATTGTCTTTCAAAAACGGTCCTGAATTTTAGTTGACAAATGTCACCCCCTCTTTAATGCATCACGGCAATGAATTTCAATGTCAACCTATAAAAACTTAAACAACCATTTAAAAATAATTGTGATTGGTCCATCAAAGTTTTGATTGGCTATCTTCTATAAACATTTGTCAAAGGTGTTGCGCCGAAATATGCGCGGTGTTAAGAAAGTGTCATGTCCTGCCCATCTTGGCACAATTGAACAATTGATTTTGGGGGCATTTTGGAGCTGGCGTTAGACGTCCATGTTATATATGGTCGCAGGGTTCACGGTACCGAGTAACATACATACAAAAAAAAAACAGCCGAATTAAGAACCTCTTCCTTTTTTGTCGGTAAAAAATAACACCTTACTTCTTCCATACCGTAAACCCAACTATGGTTTACTATTTCAGTTCCTAAATACCTTTTGGCTATGCCCCAGTTTTATTATTACTAATGATAAGTTTTCGCCTATGAATAGCACGATTAATATAACACACTTCTCGTATGCTTAGTTAAATAATGGTAAGTGACACTTCAATCCCTTAGTCGACTCTTACGACACCCGCAGGAGGAGTTCGGGTGGTGACAAATGTATTCTTACTGCCGTCACCACACGGGCAGCAGCATCATCATAGTGGACACATTACTGCGATCGCCAATCCGCTTGCCCAGCGTGGCGATTATGGGCAATTACCTCCTAATACGTCTAATACGCATAGTTAATAGGAGAGGCTGACGTCCAGCAGTGGACTATCATAGGCTGATGATGATGATGATGATGCTTAGTAGCAGATCTGCACCATGACAATTAGACTTCATGAATCAGCCGTCAAAGTAGTTTTGTATGCTCTGCTTGACGCTTCCGCATAGGAAAGGTTAAACGTAACAGAAGATATTCGATTAAGTTTTAGACCATTGTTGGCAACTTTTGCACTATAGCTAGGCGGTTTTACGGAACCTAAAAAAAATCGATCGTCTGACTAGAAAGCCCCGCCCAAAATCCTCATACTTATCTTAATTGTGATCATTACCATAAGGCTATTGAACTCAGACAATGGTATCGACAACTCCCAGCATTGCGTTCTGACCCACATCTGGTGACCTCTAGAGAACCGTTGTAGCTTTAGGTCGAAGATAGTTACCTACGGTATTTGACGTCTAGATAATTTATAGGTTTATTCTATGTAACTTTCGCCCGAGATTTTGGTTAGCCTAGTACTCTTTATTCAGTTCTTTACTCGTAATACAAAATACGAAATCTTATTTAAATACAAGCTACAACAATAGTCATAACCAGTGATCGGCACCACTCTTGCCACACGGCGGTATTTCGTGTAAAAAAATATATGGACACGACTGATATTTTTTTATTTAACACTATTGTATTACACACTTGTTATAGATACACTTTTTTGAAACAAAAACATGACATAATAAATAAAGTTTTTTTTTAAGTTACTATAGGAACCACACAGTGTGGCAGGAGTGGTGCCGATCACTGGTCATAAGGGTAAAAAAGCAAAAACAAAAGAATGTAGGTAAACAAGAAAAACCTAAACCTTTTATTGCTATGACATTTATCATATATAATTTTTCAACCGACTTCAAGAAAGGAGGAGGTTCTCAGTTCGAGTGTTTAATGTTAGTTTAAGTTTCCTCAGAACTGTCGACTGGTTGAAACGATTTTGATGATTCTTTTATTATTTGAATCCCATTTTATTTGGTCTAGTTCTGATAATGTCATCTATGAGAAAACCATATGACCCCATAGTCTTAAATTTGCATTAAGTATGTGCGCGACAAATGGAAAATGAATAAATAGGTATCACGCCAACCGATTTCGATAGTTATTTTTTAGTACAGGTGGTGCCTTTTTTAGACTCTAGTGCGAGAAGTGGCTCATTTTACGTCAGGTCCAAAACTTCGGAGGGCCATCTGTACTAAAAAACTTCGTACGAGACACGTGCAAAAAGGAAATTCGTAACTCGTGTCGATTTAAAACACTCCCTTCGGGACACTCGCGTCTTAAAACATCGCCACTCGTTTCGGATTTCCTGTTTTTGTCACTTGTGTCGTAATGTACTATTTTAACCGATTTAAGAACAAACCGAGATGGCACCAAGTCGGGGTCTGATGAAGGGATCTTGGAGAAATCGGTTTTAGTCGATTTGTTTTTAATTTTCAATTTCGTGATTATCTTCGCTACGATTTTTTTTTTGCAATATGGGGTTGAAATATTGTTGTATTTGTCATTCATTCTTTATTTGTATCATGCATGTAAGTTTATTTTTAGATGTATACTGTATGAGTTATTTTGATAGCGCTTCGCCCGTGCTAACTAATCAAGTCTGATTCATTCATGATATTTCGGTCCAACCGTTGTTATATCGTTCTACAAGGTGGCCATAAAATGTGTGCATTCCCTCGGCCTGTAAGCTGTTGGGACTCATAATAGGCCCCCAGGAGACTTTTTGGTAGTAGCGATATTTTTTTGACGTAAAAAATTGGACGTAGGTCTGCGAATATGAACCAATCCACATGATCTTTTAAATTTTGGTGAGTAATTCTCAAAAAGATGACGTGATCCAAATGTACAAATTTTATGAGAAATGCTCCGGTTATATATAATAAAATTAATAAAGTCGAAAAGTCACATTTTTGGCTGACTGTACGTACTCATCTAAAGCTTACGTGTTACATTAAAAAAACTGTCTACAATCTCTTCAAAGTATTGTATGTTAATAGACTAAGCTGTTACTATTTAAAGAGCTTATTAAGTACAGTTTCCCGTTGGTATTGACTCATCCTTAAAGCTTTTTCTTGTTCAGCATGTGTGTCATGATTAAACGGAACGCAATTCCAATCCCTTGGCGAGTCCAAGTGTGTAAGAACTTCGCGATTCGTATATCGTCGGCGATAGTGCAATACCGCGTAACTACCAAAACAGATTGACACTCAAATTGAGCCTAATTGAATTTTTTAGTTAAGCGGTATTGCACTATCCCCGACGCCCGACGATATATATCATCACTACATATTATAAAATAAAGTCACTTTTTCTGTCCCTATGTCCCTTTGTACGCTTAAATCTTTAAAACTATGCAACAGATTTTGATGAGATTTGAAGAGGAAGGTTTTTATGTAGGTATAGTACCCGTGCGAAGCCGGGGCGGGTCGCTAGTTATGTATAAGATATTCCTAAGGGGGTCTTAGTTATATAGTTTTCCCATTGTGGCTATGTATAAGAGTATAACCTACTATGTCAAAATACTATGCGCGGCGTACGGGAAACCAGGGCTTTTTGTACAGTGGTAAAAAAGGGTAGAAATTACAAAGTGGCAACATAGTCATGTGAGCCCTGTGGTGACGGCAGTAAGAATACATTTGTCACCACCCCAACTCTTTCCGTGGGTATCATAAGAGTCGAGTAAGGGATTTGAAGTGTCACTAACTTGTATTTATTGGTAATTGATGATAGCCAGCAGCATCATCATAGTGGAGTGGCGACATTACTGCGATCACCAACCCGCTTGCCCAGCGTGGCGATTATGGGCATTTGCCTCCTACATGGATATAGGAGAGGCCTTTGTCCAGCAGTGGACTGATTAGGACTTGTCCATTAATCACGTCATACTGTGTAGGGGGGGGGGGGGGTCATCACATATTCTTTAGATTAATTTGAAAAGGACGAGGCTACAGTGCAATGTTATCACATTTTAATTTATATTGTTTATGTCAGACTGTAATCGCATACTGTAACGCCCTGACGCAATGAGAATATGGCGGCTGGATCCAAGCACCATTAGGTTGACATATGATGCAATATTCTTGTGCGACACAAAGTAAGCCTATTCGTATTCATTTACCTGTCTACCTGGATTTTAAGATTGATTTTACTCCTGTGCAAGGTAAAACGGAGTAAGAAATCTCTAGTTAATTGTTTAGTGTAAGGCACTGAAATTGTCTACATGTTTAAAAATATGTAATGTCGAAATTATAAATTTTTAAAACAACTCAGTTATTTTTTTAGGGTTCCGTAGCCAAAATGGCAAAAACGGAACCCTTATAGATTCGTCATGTCCGTCTGTCCGTCTGTCACAGCCGATTTACTCGGAAACTAAATGCTACAGTAACGAAATTTGGTAAGGATATGTGTTGTATGAACCGCTACAGGATTATGATACTAAATTGTAAAAAAAACCATTGGGGTGGGGCCCTCCATACATGTAACTGAGGGATAGAAAATTTTTTTTTGTTGTATATAAGCGTGTGGGGTATTAATAGAAAGGCCTTTGAAAATGATATGAAGGTTTATAAATCTCATTTTTATTTAAGCAAATCGTTTTCGAGATATCAGCTCTCAAAGTCTGAAAAATGTCCCCATCTCCTATCGTTTTTGAGGTAGGTTGGTTTAACTGTATTTTTTAAATAATATATTGATAATGGTACGGAACCCTTTGCGCGCGAGTCCGACTCGCACTTGGCCAGTTTTTTTAAATTTCTTCTAGTACTAACTGTCACTGAGCTATGCTGCGGACAGACGGGCATAGCAAAACTATAAGGGTTCCTAGTTTACTACGGAACCCTAAAAATGCTGTTCCATAGTAACAAATGTTGAAAAATTAGCTGTTTTGTGGTTGGATGATATTAATGTCAATATAAAGATTTATTAAATATTTGAAAAAGTATTCGTACTAAAAAATAACCCGGCATCGCAAATCACAAGTGAACGTCGATGACTGTTGGACGTATTTATGCAGAAAGGAACCAACCCATATGAATTTGTCATTTCAAAGATTGACTTTGTTTATTTTGATTTATGGTTTTAATTAGAATGAAAATAATATCTTGTGGGTTAGTTCCCTTGTGCATAAATACGTCCTGTTGTGATTGGTGGTTTTGAATTGTTGGATAACATAAATATGTGGTAATCATACGTATTATTCCTATGGGCTAAATGTACTACCTTACCTACTTTGCTGCTTTATAATTATAAGGGTCACTTTTGAGCATGATAAGTCTTCTTTAAAACACACAAAAGCATCATAAAAGTGTGCAAATCACTCAACATCAATCAATCAACATACTCCTCACTTTAATTACTCCGTCAAGCAAGTAGAATAAATCTGTAGCCTTAATAAAAGTTACGGTAAAGCGAAAATGCGGAATTTTATGAATGGTTTTATTCTATTATAGATTTCTTTTACGACGTATAGATATTTTTATGATCACTAAAGGTTAATTATCTTGATTTTATGGGCAGCAGACTGTCCCAAATGGGTTAATGGCGATTTTAATTATTGGTACCTACTATCATTTTTATTCTTATAATTCAATTATACAGGGTGGCCCATTCAAATCGGTCAGTATGGGAAAGTCTGAAACTATAAGACATACGAAGATTTGTTCTTAGGAACCATGTCATTAATTTTGATAATAAGGAAAACCGCGTTGATAAATACGAATTTTATTTTTGTCTTAAGACTTACAAAATAAACACCTAGTAAAATAAATTTAAGTACATGAAAACTATGAATTCCATTCATTTTAGACATCATGTTATATTTACTGCTTAAGACCTACACAAACGATATCTGAATAGAAATAGTGTATGTTTATTTTTTCAAAACAACCTGGTTTGTTTCCCTGGATGGATAAAGTTTTTTTTTTTTTTCAAATGTATGAATGCAGTTTTTCTTTTTATCAAAATCGGTGACATGATTCCTAAGAAGAAATCTTCGTATGTCTTATAGTTTCAGAGTTTTCAGACTTTCTCATACTGACCTATTTGAATGGGCCAACCTGTATAAGACGTATTCATCGACGGCGAGTCCTATTTTATATTGATTTAAACTTTCACGATTATCACTCATATTTTAAGGATAAATGCCGAAAAAACGTGGTCTGCCTGCGCCTGCGACCACAAGTGTAACGTCATGCCCGAAACGTCGGGATATAATTAAACGTAAGTTTACGCGACTAAGACCCGTTTGTCTTTAAAATATGACTCCTACTTTATTATAATTTTTATTTTTAGTGTGTGTTTAGTTTTTACTAAAAAAATGTTTAAGGTCCATGAAAGTTTAATCATTTCCTTACGCATGAACGTACTGACCACAAATAAGTACTGCATTAGAAAAAAAAAGTTTTGACACTTGTGTTGTCAACCTTTTGGGAGTTTACGGGAGAGGTTTTTAATTAAAAACTCCTTTTGAGTTTGAAACACTATAGTAGACAAATCGCAATAAAATTGTATAAAATCATTAGTCACCCGTTTCGAAAACCCCGAAACACACTGTATATAAGAAATATAAATTGCATTAAACAATTGTACTTACCTACCATATTAGAAAAGAAACCTAGTCACCACTTTGCGTATCGAACCACGTCGAACGTGACTCGCAAAACAAAGTTTTGTTTTGGAAGCTCAACGACGTGCTATAGAAATAGCTTACGATTGCAGTTGTAGCCGTAAATGTACGACGGCTTGGCTTGAGATTTTCGGTGTTCACACACTTTCCATAGCATTTGACGTCTTTGACACATATCGTGAAACACATTCGCAGATATATGTTTACGATAACACTAATAAAATAAATATCAATTTTTTTATGGTGACTACATGGACTGGACCCATACATAGGTTTTATATCAACTATTTTTTTATCGTCAGAATATTATCTTGTATTGATTATTAAAAGGATCAGAACTATTTTTGTTACAGCCTTTTAACACTGGCTCGACTTTGTAAGAGGGATTTACGAGACATCTCAAGGGTTCAATAAGTTAGTGTCACCTGCGGGATTAGTTGACCCCTACTAGTTAGTAATTCATGGCTCGTATAAGGCTAACGTTGCATTTACATGTTGTTGTTGTCTATTACCATATATTTTCGGCGGTTTTCAAACGTTCTATGTTATACTTCGTCCCGACAACGCCATAATAAGCAGGAAACTTGGATACAAGACTCAATCTTATAAATACACTATAAATCTCTTTGAATACTTTATGTTTGTAGCATGAGAAAAGAGCTGTTTAGTTAAAGCCCTAAATAGTAATTACTGTCATTAGTGGGCGCTTTTAGTCTCCTTCATGTATTAGACTCGAGTCCTTGGAAAAGCTTCAAAGGCGTATTACTCTTACGTCACACTGACTTATGGCCACGGCAACGTTTTTGGGGCACTGAACAACCTTTAGCTTTTAGGATTTTAGCTAAATTATCTCCAGTTTTGAAAGTAAAGTTGTTTAGTTAGTCTAGGGACACTTAGTTGGAAGCAGTTAGGTAATAGGATAGCAGGTAGGTTTGTAAAGTTTTAATTGGCTAGTTCAAACGCGTCATAGTTTCAATTGTGCAGAAGTTTTGGGTCTGAATTCTAGAGGGCATACATGATCAGATGGATATTGTCGGTCTCGGTTAATTTCGAGGTATTCTGTTTGGAGGTATTTATAATTAATAGGTTTATGTAATTGGATTTTGGGTAAATAGTGTTGATTGTTTGTGACGATATTATTTCGGTTATATTCTCTTATATTATATTTTATGCTCGGATTACGGGTACCTATAATATGTGGATTACGAAGGTAAATATAGAGATAAAAAAATCGCAAAACAAGGTATATAGAATATTGACAAATTACTTACCTCATCATCATCAGCCGAAACACGTCCACTGCTGAACATAGGCCTCGAAGATTGCCACAATGACCGGTCCTGCGCCATCCGCATCCAGCGGACTCCTTCGACCTTCACCAGGTCATCAGTCCACTTACCTGTTCGTAAATAAATATTTAATACCTATATTTCCTCTAAATACTAAGACGCAATGAGTACTATACATGAAAAGGTTAAAACCTACAGAGCATGTTAAATACGAAAAATATTAATCTGTTTTTCTTCAGCCATTTTGGATTGGAAGTGAATTGAGCTAGGTAACATAAAATTAACAGTGTTATTTATTTTTAAATTGTAAAACAGCAATGCTAATTCGAGTACCCGCGTAATGCGTACACTTAAAAGTATTCTCAAACCATTGTTACCAATAACTATTAGCATAACAATAACCAGGTATTACAAATGCGTCCAAATTTCAATGTAAACATTGGTTACGTCTGTTATGCTATGTTATGTTATGTTATGCAAGGTGACCTGTATTCGATGTTTCTTTTTAATCCCCGATGCAAATAGGGCTCTCGCTAGATTGGACCGGGTTAAATATAGAATGATGGAATGGAACAAACATTCATAAATCTGATTTATATGGAAGGATTGGATCAGAGAGCGATTGGTGAACGACATGAATTTCATTGATAAAATAATTGTAGTATCTATGTACCATTATCCTCTATTCTAGGCAGCGGACAGTCTGTGTTTTTAATTAATACGTATATCAGAATTATCTACACTGCTATCCATACTATCCATTTGTTATGGTGCAAGTTGACCTGCATTCGATGTTTATTTTTATATCAACGATACAAACAGGGGGATGTATTTAAAATAATGAAATATTTATATTAAATTAGTTTGAGTGAAATAGTCGCCGACGTATTACAGTGCAGTGCTCCTAAAACCAGATAAAGTAATCAGTTAAAATACCGTAAAATAATTATCATTACTAATGGCTACCAACATTGAGATAGTCAAGTACGACTAATCGGAGAGGCGTTTTAAAAATAGATAACTAGAACGAAGTTACTTACATTCAGAGGTGTACTTAATCTTAATGGTAAATGAACATGAAAAAGTTGAGTCAAAATTGTTTACAGCACAATTATACAGTCATGTCTAAAAATATGTATACCTTTCAGACCTGGCCCCTATACCACAAAACTTTACAAGCATACAATTCTACAAAATTGTCAATATTTTGTATGGGGATTTATACAATTTTGTAGAATTGTACGCTTGTAAAGTTTTGTGGTATAGGCCACTGGCCCCTATACCACAAAACTTTATAAGCGTATACTACAAAATTGACAATTATTTGTATGGCAATTTGTACAATTTTGTAAAGTTTTGTGGTATAGGCCACTGAATGATGATGATGATAGATAGATGCTTATAGCATTAGGATCCAAATTATTAATATATTTTTGATTTTTATTATATATTTTTCATTAAGAAAAACTCCTGTTGATGTATTTAATTGTAACCTGTGCTATATGCATTTGTTTTCAATAGGTCACTACTACATACTTAAGTTTTGCATCTGTAGTTAATTTCATCCATCATTGAGACCATTCCTCGATTGTAGGTACAAATAATTCGTGTATAACCATGTTAATTAGTGCACAACGGAATATTCCATTTTATAATAACAGTAAGCATAAATAAATTTCTCGACAACAACTCCTTGCGGGTGGCAGTTGCTCTCCGCCTGGGCTGCAATGTTTGTGAACCACATATATGCATCTGCGGCTCCTGGGTGGAGGCCAATGGCCATCACGCGTTAAGTTGTTGTCGTTGTTCGGGTAGATTTCCACGCCACCACGCCCTCAATGATATCGTGAGGAGAGCCCTGATATCCGCCAACATCCCTTGCGTCCTTGAGCCCCCGGGCCTGTGCCGCACCGATGGCAAAAGACCGGACGGTTTAACATTAGTACCGTGGCAGAGGGGGAGGTGCCTGTTATGGGACGCCACGTGCGTTAGTACATTTGCCGCCTCACATCTAAGCCGGACGGTGCGATCGGCTGGTGCCGCTGCAGATTTTGCCGCCCAAAAAAAAACGTGACAAGTATGGGACGTTAGAGGGCAGTTATTTTTTTGTACCCCTTACGTTCGAGACGACTGGGTGTTGGGGGGCAGATTCTATTGATTTTATAAGGGAAGTGGGACGACGTATTAGGGAGAGAGGGTCTGACGCTCGCGCGGGTTCGTACCTGGTGCAAAGATTGTCCGTCGCCATTCAGCGTGGCAACGCGGCTAGTGTGATGGGCACCTTTGCACCGGGGACGACTCGCGGGGGTCTTTTTGACTAGTTTTAAGTATTTTGTATGTACATAGATTGACTTGTTTATTCAATAAATAAATTTAAAAAAAAATAAATAAATAAATAAATTAGGTAATAATATAATAACAACACAAAACAGGAAATTGTCAGCGGTAAACCAACCTGTACTGTCAAAAGCTTTAAATAAAATTAGATATTTAATTAAAGGGAAGGTTTATCCTGTTATCATAACACAAAACTCACTCACCTTTTCAGTAAGAATTCTTTCTCCGAAATGATTCACGGTTCAGTGAGAAAAATCGACCTATTACAATAAATGTCCGCACATTTTCATAACACTTTATTTCAGTTCATTTTCATCTTTGAAACTGGTTTCACTTGCAAAATGCAATGCTTCCGGGAAAATACCCCACAACAACCACGACAGAATTTCCACTGACAAAAAGCGATGTTTCATGACAGCAGGTGTAAAAAAAAATTGTCACATTACACATTGCCAGTACTTCATGCGTCTAGTAAATGAGTAATGTGAAATGAAACGTTCTACGTAATTTATTTCTTATCCATTGAATTTTGCTGCCTTGAGACACAATACAGTATGAATAAAAAATCTAAAATAATCTATATAACTTAGAAGTTCTATACAGTGTGTGGTCTTTAACACGGGAGAAAAATGAAATGAGTGACTCCTTAGACTATCAGCAATAATCCTGTAAAGGTCCCGGTGTTTCAAAGTGGTTAAGTTCGGAGATATTGTCATTCAAAGCTATGGACCTTTAGTACTGGATCTTGGCATCACGATGTCGTAGCTTGTCAGTCGCAAGACATCTTGATAGTATACCAGGTAGGAAGTCATAACAATAATTTTGTTTGCATTTTTACACTAATTTGATACGGTTTTAAAAAAAAAATTGTACATTTTTCAATGATTCAAAAATGATAAGTTATTGATAACTTTTAATTCAAGTAAATGAACCCATAATAATGAAAAATACATGAACAAAAAATTACAAAAAAATTTTTTTTTTTTTAATTACAATATGTGGAAATGATTGTTGATCAGCTTATTAATGCACCGTTTAAATTTTCACCCCGGTTGTAGGCCACACACTGTAGAAGTTATAATCTGCTGTTGTAAAAAACCGTTGACGCAACGTTCACGGTCACAACCCTATACCTAATGTCTAAGTGACAGATAGTATCCAAATAAACACAGGAGAGAAGAAATACACAAAAGAAAATAATTTTAGACCTAATATATAAGTTCTGGAATCAGAAGATGTTGTCTTGTGTTCGTCTCGTGATTTTATGTCCTGTACCTAAGTACTGGAACTTCTGTAACATTATTGCTTCTTATTTTAAGTAAAACCCATATAAAATTGCATTTTCTCTTCTTTCCAGGTATTTCCAGTAATGGAGCCGTCACCGACCAATGCCGACATCTTACTATCAAGATTGTTATGAATTGAAACAGCGAACGCTGTTATGACTTCTCTAAGGGTTTAGTTTGTGAGTACCACTTTACCATTTATCATCTCTTTCACTTCTTCGACTTGTAGGATAAAGTGTTATCGAGGAAACTACTGGAACGAAGAAAGTACTACTTAATTTGCAAAAGTAATCCAAATAATTAATTGTATCAGTTCAATATTTTTTTAACCGTAAGATGTACTATAGGTTGGTTTAAATTACGCTAACAGCTAAACTGAAACAGGACTTCAAACTTTGTATCAAATTACTAGGCGCTCTTGAGCTTAATAAAGCTGTTCTGCGAAAGTTCTCTCAAAAAGTTTTTTAAATAAAACCTTTAAATGTATACACTGTTTATCAACGTTTTGCAACAATTTCTAAAGCTACGCAATACACAACGTATTTCAGACACGGAATCAACTTATGTTCAGTTTGATGACAACTAGCCTGTTGGCTACAGCGTTCCTTTATGGGCTAAAGTTTCTTAGCTAGTATGGTGAAAAGACGTAGCACCTTATTCATAAACGTCTCCTAACTTAGCAAGTCGACACTTATGGTTTGTCTATTTCAGTCTTATATATTGATTAGGGACAGACAATACTTATTAGAGTTATTAGCCCCTACAGACTCACGCGAGAAGTCTCGCCGAGAAAATGTGCGCGAGAAGCGAGAAGGCATTTACACTCACACTTCTCAAGTGAGTCTGTATTCTGTAGGGGCTATCATGCGACAAAGGATGAGAGACTTAGGAACCGGCTATCTGGAACCGAAGGAGGTCAAAACGCTACCGCTAGGGTCCATCCTCAAACATATTGAGTTGATAGAACAATCCCTGGGGTAGGCGAAACAGGGGGCAATTACACAAAAGATCCCAATGGGTCGAAGTGTATCCGTAAGTTGCCCCACCAATAAGATAAGATAAGGGGCTATCATGCGAGTTTCTCGCTTCTCGCGCAATTTCTCGGCTCCGATCGGAGAACAGGCGAGCGCGAGAACGACGGGTGTTATCGGGCGTTCTCGGCGTGAGTCTGTAAGGGCTATATCGGCTAGCTAAGCTAGGAGATCTTTATGAATAAGGGAGATAATCAGAGATCGGATTAGGTAGTGCCATTTCGGGTGAATGACCTTAAACATTATACTTAGAGTCTGGCTAACGAAAGCTGAGAATGAGAAATGGCGGCAAATTAATAAAATATAGAGGATGGTATCACTGGGTTGCACCCCGAAAATCAGTCTTGATACTTGTAATATATTTAAAACTTAAAATTATTTTGTTAAATTACCTGTATTTATTACAATCCAAATTAATATATTATATACATAACGTAGCTGTTCTATGCAACTTTGTCTGCATGACACAATGCAATATGATGTAGGTACCTACTACTCTAAATGATGACCCATGTTATTAAATGGATCCCATATGAAATTTTAAGCAAATCTGTTTAGTTATTTTCAAGTAATATCATAGATTCGACAACACCAAGTTAGTTTTAACTTTTTACATACATAATATATCATGTACCTATTTTGTGGTTAGTTTTAACTTTTTACATACATATGTATGTAAAAAGTTAAAACTAGCTTGGTAATGTGTCGAACCTATGATATAACTTGAAAATAACTAAACAGATTGGCTTAAAATTTGATATGTTTTTCAGCTCTTCATATCATTATAGTCTTTATACCATAATATGGCCGAAAAACAGAGTGATTTTCACACTTGGATATAACACTATTATATGTCTATACATAGGTATAGGTAATATTAGTAACGATTTGTAAATTGTATCATCGCAGAATGGGTGTAATCATGATTAAAACTACCTATAAAATTGTCCATTACGACACAAGTGCGAAAAACGTGAAATTCTAAACGAGTGGCGATTTTTTAAAACACGACCGATAGGGAGTGTTTTAAATCGACACAAGTTACGAATTTCGTTATTGCACGTGTCTCGTACGACGTTTTTTTAGTACAGATGGCCCTCCGAAGTTTTGAACCTGACTTAAAATGACCCACTTCTCACACTAGAGCCTAAAAAATGCACCATCTGTACTAAAAAAATATAATTCTGCCGGTGTGTGTATTTTTAATAAATAGGAAACGAAATATTTATATTTTTTATTCAGAATAATTAAAGTCAGACTTAAAAAACTCATACAATGATTCATATTAATGATTCATACTATTTGTGCCATAACACATTAAAATCACATAATAAACTCATCTAATGCAGTTTTTATGACATTGTCTCTTTCGCTGTACTTATCTTCCACATGAATGACATGGTCAGTCATTGATTTCCAATCTGAGGCAGTTATACTCGCGAACTTTTTTCATTCTTCTCCAACTCGCATAACTTTTCTACCGTATTTATGACAGCGTTAACTCCTTCAACCTCTCCTAGACCTTCTGGTAAAAAAAACAAATGACCGTTTTAAATGAACCTAACATAAATACAAACTTAAATCTATTATAGTCGATAGTATATTAGATAATGAGTACAAGAAAATTTATTGAATAAAGGTAAGTATCAAAATGGTACTACGTACTAACCTAGGAACACCGATATCGTGTGTAAACACTCATGTTTTTCCTTTTAAGCGATGATTTTCTCCTCTTGTTTTTCTTTATATTTACTTATTATAGTACGCAGCAGCTTACGAACATAACTTTTCATAGTATTTTTCATCATAAACACCTTAAAACGTTGCAATTGTGGAAAGCGAGCAATGGGCGTCAAGTCGAACGAAAGACAGAACATGACGTTTGACAATTCAGCTTGTGATGCCATATGAAAAGTTCCGTAAAAAACTCATTCTCAGCTTTCGTTAGCCAGACTCTAACATGGATAAGCCTCGGGATCCTGGGACTTACATTTTTTAACAGAACATTTTCTTGTTATGTCATAAATTGAAGAAACATGAAAAAATAAAAGGATTCTGTAATTGTGAATACATCTTTTATTTGATGTTTTTATAGCTACAACTAACAGTAGTAGAAGCAAAACAATTATTAAAGAAAACTACGACTGCTCTACTTTAGACCACCAGAACCTTAGTCCAGTTAGAACGAAATCAAAGTCAGTGAGATCGGCCAAAAGAGTCCCAATAAGTCACAAAGTCCGGTAAAGAAGTAATAATGATTGATTAAACCAATCATTTAACTACAAGTGTGAAATTAACAATTAGAACATTAATAAAGGCACACATGACAAAATTAGCTATTGTGGAAAAATACCCTTAAAACCATGTTCGATAAGTAAAATTAGACTAATTTTTTAGGGTTCTGTAGCCAAAATGGCAAAAACGGAACCCTTATAGATTCGTCATGTCCGTCTGTCACAGCCGATTTACTCGGAAACTATAAATGCTACAGTGATGAAATTTGGTAAGAATATGTGTTGTATGGACCGCTACAAAATTATGATACTATATTGTAAAAAAAAACAATTGGGGTTGGGGCCCTCCATACATGTAACTGAGGGATAGAATTTTTTTTTTAGATGTATATAACGTGTGAGGTATCAATAGAAAGGTCTTTGAACATTTTCATTTAAGCGAACCGTTTTCGAGATATCAGCTGTCAAAGTCTGAAAAATGTGTCCCCCCTCTCTAATTTTTAAACTACGTGGTATACAATTCAAAAAAAAAAAATGTTATGCATATTAATAAACTCTATCAACGATTTTTGGTTTGATTAAATGATCTCTTATAGTTTTTGAGATAGGTTGATTTAACTGTATTTTTTTTATAATAATGGTACGGAACCCTTCGCGCGCGAGTCTGACTCGCACTTGGCCGGTTTTTATCAATTTCAAACTGAAAGTAAACAAAATAACTATAAAATTGTAAATTTTCTAACAAAAAATTTACTTTTCATATTAAATGTCGGGCTTAGAAGTTATGTGCACACTAAGATAACGTACTGAAGTCCCGCGAAATGGCACTGCCTAATCCGATCACTGGAGATAATATATATTTTCTCAAACTTGCTACGGAATGTTGAGGTTACTTACTTTAAATTAAACCCGGAAATACTATGTATCCGGTGTCATGTGCTAAGATGATATGTAAAGAGATTTCATGTATTTATTTCACACCTAGGACTGCAAACAGACTGTCTTTTGTTTTGAAACGTCAAACTGTGACACTAGGTCTTGACATTCAGCCACAGAAAAAAAAAAACCTTAGATGTCTATACCACCAGGTAAAAGAATACCTCAAACAGATTAAAAAAAAAGTTAGGCGCGAATGTTTTTTTTTTAATGTTCTAGTATACTGTACTCTATTGGTATATTTACAAATGAAATAGTATGGTTCGGCGAAATCAGCTCGTTTTATTTCATGGCAAGTTTGAGAAAAGCACTATACAAATCTCGGCGAGAAACAGGGTTACAGGCCGCGTATCCCTATCTGGCCTCAGTTCCTTCGGCCAGATATATCTACTTGCCCTGTAACCCTTCGTTTCCCGTCCTCTATAGTAATGTACTATTTTTCCAAAGGCCAACACAAGAATGGACACGTTGCACGTGGGGCACGGGCACAGCGTGGGCTCGAGCCGGAGCCAATCCCCATCGTGCGCTGAAACGCGGGAGCCCCCGGCCTCCGACCGGGTCCTGCCCGCGCTGCATAGCGTGAGTATTCCTCAATCTCCTACTTATCCGCTAATGTTTTGAGCTTCTGGTACTACGAACAAATAAAACATGGAAGCCGCACGCCATACTAAATTGCATTTCAAAAGCGGTCCTGAATTTTAGTTGACAAGTGTCACCCCCTCTTCAATGCGTCACGGTAATAAATTTCAATGTCAACCTATAAAAACTTAAACCGCCATTTAAAAATAGTTGTGATTGGTCTGTCAAAGTTTTGATTGGCTATATTCTATAAATATTTGTCAAAAGGTGCGTTCAAACTAAAAGAGCATTCGCTGTTCTAACCTCCCACTCTACGAAATTCGATCGGTACACAAAACGTGATTGGTTGATTTCGTAGAACGGGCGCTAGAACAGCGAATGCTCTTTTGGTTTAAACGCACCTAAATATGTTGCGCCGAAATATGCGCGGTGTTAAGGAAAGCGCTATGTCCTGCCCATCTTGGCACAATTGAACAATTCTTTTTGGGTGCATTTTTGAGCTGGCGTTAGACGTCCATGTTATATATGGTCGCAGTTCTGGTACGACACCACATTAATCTTCTCCTTGTCCTTGTCGAAAAATGTGTCCTGGTCCAAAAGTCTCCCTCGCCCCTCTTCCCTTCCACTTTTCCTTCAATGGGGTCAAACACTTTTTTTTTTATAAATATTAGATGTCATATACTAAAGAAAAACGACCAAGATCACCTCCCCACCTCGGGCGTTAGGTGTTCTTGGTCGTTTTTTAGGGTTCCGTAGCCAAAATGGCAAAAACGGAACCCTTATAGATTCGTCATGTCCGTCTGTCCGTCTGTCCGTCTGTCACAGCCGATTTACTCGTAAACTATAAATGCTACAGTAACGAAATTTGGTATGGATATGTGTTGTATGAACCGCTACAGGATTATGATACTAAATTGTAAAAAAAACCATTGGGGTGGGGGCCCTCCATACATGTAACTGAAGGTTAGAAATTTTTTTTTAGTTGTTTATAAGCTTGTGGGGTATCAATAGAAAGGTCTTTGAAAATGATATGAAGGTTTATAAATCTCATTTTTATTTAAGCAAATCGTTTTCGAGATATCAGCTCTCAAAGTCTGAAAAATGTGTCCCCCCCCCCCTTCTATTTTTTAAACTACGCGATATAAAATTAAAAAAAAATATATGTTATGCACATTAATAAACTCTATCAACGATTTTTGGTTTGATTAAATTATCTCCTATAGTTTTTGAGGTAGGCTGATTTAACTGTATTTTTTTAATAATAAATTGATAATGGTACGGAACCCTTCGCGCGCGAGTCCGACTCGCACTTGGCCGGTTTTCTTTGGTATATGACATCTAATATGGTAATATTTATAATTTATATAGTATTAAGTAGTGTGACTACTGGGGAAAAATAAAAAGTACAAATCAAAATATTTATTAATAAATATTTTGATTTGTGTTTTCACAATACGTTCACTTTTTTTTGTTGTTATTGTGTCACATCTGCCAGGGGATAACAGTTGAATACTTTGTTAGAATAAATTATTCTACAAGCTCTACTATCCTGATGAGAGTGATTAGTGGGTGACCAACCTTGGAAAGGCCACATAACTATAAAAACAATTAAAATGTTGTTAATTTTAATGTTGTAAAACTGTGATTTTAAGGGTGACCATAGCAACGAGTGATATAAAAAAGTGATTGGCTCAATTACAGTTTTAATATAATTGTCATATCCTCGTATCGCAACAGGTGCCCCTACATAATTCCTCTTCTGTTCTATTCTATTCCTCACGAATGAAAAGTACTGAATTCCCGAACAGTCCTCATAATTATCGGAGCGAAAGAGTTGGCCATTGACATTAGAATACTCTGTCTGTGTTTCAAGGTGTTTCGGTCATATTCCGATATTTATGAGCACTAGGGGTTGCAGGCGCCCATAGGCTACGGTGACTGCTTTCCATCAGGCGGGCCGTATGCTTGTTTGCCACCGACGCGTGGTATAAAAAAAAAGGTAATCCATACTTATTTTTATGATGGTGACTGAATTATAATGCCATCAAATAAATTTCTATAGGTATATCATTATTAAACTAAAATACACTCACATATAAGGTTATCAGTCTACATCACGAATGATTCCGGTCATTACCCGCAAGGCCGTCTGTTTCAGTTAAACCAGTTATTTTTTGCTTAGTGATGAATTCGTGATAGTTCCTACATTTATTAGGTAGTCAATATACAATATATGTATACATCGAGACTGAACAAATAAATAATAATAAATAAATTAATATCTTGGGACATCTTACACAAATCGATCTAGTCTCACGGTAAGCTCAATTAAGGCTTGTGGTGTAGGTACCAAGCGACGATATATATAATAGATAGATACTTAAATACATAGACAATATAGACACCCATGACCAAGGAACAAATATTTGTGATAAATAAATACACAAATAATGCACTCGCCGGGATTCGAACCCGGAACCTCCAGCTTCGTAGGCAGGGTCACTACCAACTAGGCTACGGAGGCTGACAAAACTGAATGGTTATCATTTTTTTTTACCTTTTCAATAGCTCCTAGTATCTATCTTAAGAACCGTAATACTGTATCTCAGAGCCAGGCTTCTCCTACTATAAAAACAAATTTCACGCCATTTTAGTATAAAACCCCCTTATTCATAAACGTGTACTAACTTATCAAGCCGCTAAGTATTGTTTGTCCCTTTCAGTCTTATTAATATGCCTATCAGGTAGAAAAGGACAAACAATTATAATAAGGACAAATAAATATACCTAAAAGCCAGACTCGACCAAGTACATAGCTATTTTATTATATAAGAATTCTGCTATTAGCGATAACACCGTGATTTTTTTTATTGGATCAGTGATTGGTGAGTGTCATAATTATATGTATTATAAATTTTAAACAGTACTATTTGCACCAAAATGTACGTTATTCAGGACATAAATAATAGTGTATTAAGAAATGGCTGGCCGCGGCATTTTATTCTCAGGTGTGGAAAGGTCCCGTTCTTCCCACGACGATGTTATAATCAAAGTAGACCCTGAATTATCTGAATATTAAAATAGGTTTAGATTAGAGACTGTCGGCGTTGACACCGTTCAGTTTGATATATGTATACTTATAGTGTCCGTCAGTAGAAAACAAAAAAGTAAACAAACCTAGTAACTTACATTATTTCATAATCACGCACTTTTAGAATATCTTTGTTTTGTCATCAACCTTAAACATTGAGTTCACATACATTTATAGTTAAAATTATTGATATTTATAAGTATTAACGTAAAAACATATCTGCCAACGTGTTTCACGATAGTCAAAGACGTCAAATGCTATGGAAAGTCAGCTATATTTGTTTACCTTTTTTGTTTTCAAGTGGCGAACAGTATAGATAGATGAATCATTGAAGCATTGGAATTGCATTCATAGTGGTGATAAGTGATAACTAATAAAAATACTAGAATGAACCTTATGTCTTTGCAATTAGAAATTGCAAGATTTGAGATAATTACTGTGAAGTTGTCAATAGGTACTACAGTATGTGTATGCAATTCCATGCTATTGATAATTTATCTATAGCTATCTCCTCTCATAGCAATGAAATCAAATATTTGTTTTGAATTGAAATTAAGCGTGCAGTGAACGAAATTGATTTGTTACCGTTTACCACTTTCAGACATGTGAGTGACACTCAATATGAAAGCCACTAGGAATATCATAAATTGTGATATTCCTTAGATATTATTATTCATAACATAACATAATGTTGAGTTATTGTGAAAACTCAAATCGAATTATTTATTAACTAAATGTTTTGATTTGTTTTTTTACCCAGTAGTCACACTACTTAATACCTACTATATAAATTATAAATATTGGATGTCATATACCAAAGAAAAAACGACCAAGATCACCAACGTCCGAGGTGGGAAACGAACCCACGTGCTCAGCTTTCGCGGCTGACGCCTGCACCGCTCGGCCACTCGGTCAATCTCCTAAAACCTAGATCTTTGTCGACAGGCTTCGTTACAATTTTTCTCATTGTTTTGTGCTATATCAAAAATATTTTAGGGTTATAGACAAAAATCATATTCAACATTATTATCAAAATTACTCAACATAAGCTAGGCAATCAAATTGTTTGGTAAAACAATACCGCCCAAAGCTCGAGCGACGACGCAATCTCACGAACATCCGATATTGCATGAAATCGGGTCAGAAAAGCTTTATGGCATATTCGCCGAAAGAAGCCTCGAGCTTTAGTACACATATCAAATTTATATTAAGATATCGAATGTACCTAAGCACCATAAGTGCTTTAGATGAAATGACGAAAGTTTATGGTTTGGCGGTTTCGACAGATTCTGAATGAAAATTAAATTATTAGCAGAAGTTATTTAATGTCTTTGGGAGCATATTTGAAAAGAAAATGTAGGCTTTTATTCTTGTAGGTGATATCGGTTTAAATATGTATAATTAAGGACACCTGACTGGTGAATCAGTAATATTTTACTAGCGTTGCGTATTACGTGAATTTCGAACCTATATTTTAGGGTAGCCAAAATAGCAAAAATGGAACTCTTATGGATGCGTCATGCCTGTCTGTCACAGCCGAGCCGATTTACTCGGAAACTATAAATACTACAGTACCTAATAGAATACATACACTGGTAATACAGTGGTAGAATTACTGGAAGCATTCATTACAGACATAGACATTATTTATGCAAAACAAGTTCTATGATATCGTATCACTAAGTGAAGTGGTCGTATACGCTTCAAATACAATTCATCCTGAAAGCTCAATAATGTATAATTAATGGATATACCTGTATACTACTTTGTTCGCTGTGCCTGTTTCACCGCAGCGTTAAACTTACTGCGGTGAATGAAAACATTGGCATCGCTGGCCCAGTTGGAAGTAGGCAGCTTTTTACCGACTTTTTCAGTCGTCTACAAAGAGATATACCCACATATTCAAATTACTACACTGCTTTTAGGTGAAAAAGTTGATATAACTACTATATCGAATAAAGCCTCAGCAATGCTATTCTCTATTATCGGAACTCCTTCTTGCACGAAAGATTTTCCGCCCCGCCGGTCCCTTTAGACCTATGGCCAGGCCATTAGACTTTTCAAACTAAGTTAAAGAAAAATAAACCGGCCAAGAGCATGTCGGACCATGCTCATTGTAGGGTTCCGTAGTTATTCGAAAACGGCTAGGCTTATTACGTTCGAAATAGTGTTATTTTAAAGTGCTATATAAGCCCGCTATTCATGATTTTTATTGTACCACTTTGTTGACATGATTAATATGTATACATGTACCAAATTGCAGATTTCTAGTATCAACGGCCACTGAGCTATGCTGCGGACAGACGGACATGGCGAAAATATAAGGGTTCCGTTTTTGCCATTTTGGCTACGGAACCCTAAAAAACAGTCGAATAGAGTACCTCCTTTTTTAAAGTCGGTCAAAATAGCGCATCGATCGATTTGATGCTGAATTACGCCTGTGTTCCCACTAATTAATTACGAATAGCAGTGAACTTGATAAATCTGAAAACATCAGCATAACATCCGCTACAGCTTCCTTTGATCTTTGTTCCAATACTTCCAATCATACGGCAAATCTTCGCTTAGCCAATCGCCTTCACCTACATGCTCATGAATCTCGTGATTATTGGTTTCGTTTGTAATTGTATTTAATAATATGATTTTGTATGGACTGGATGAGATTTGGTTAATCTAGCATCTAGCTTGATTGTAAGCCTATTTAAAAATTTGAAAGGCTTTTTAGTCAAAAACATCACGTGCCTGCGGATAAAACTGTTCTAGAACTCACTATGCGCAGTAAAATATTACGTTTAGTGTTGGATGTGATAACGACATAACGTTAATAAATCGAAATCCTGCAGGCATAAGTAATGTTTCTTAGATCACAGGGGTTCACCAAGGTTCAGCTTTTAGACCGTTATTATTTAATATAGCAATGGTTGCCTAACTTCGTATGTACAACATATAACATCACAGATCGGTATAGTTCTACGCACATGACATTGTTTTGATAAACGAATATGTACGAAACGGTAAATGAGCTATCATAAAGTTGATATTCTTGATTCACATACTCGTACTTGATGAGTTAAGTGAGATAACATTTATTTTTACCGTAGATACCATTTTCTTTCTCTATTATAGTACATGTAAAGGAAATATTTATTTACGTCATTATCGACAATCTGCTCATAATCTATATTATGTAAAACCACAATAACACAATCAATCAAGACAAACTCATTAGATCACTATCTATACTCATTTGCCGTTGTTTTGGTTCAATAGTTACTAGTTCCATTTTACGATTCCTACAAACACAACGTTTACGAGTACTTAAAAGTTCAGTGAAGTGTTTATCTTCCAAGTGTGATTCTTCAATTTGTAATAAACTAGATGCTAAACAAAATGAATGGCAATTTGAAGTACGGGTAGTAAAATTCACGTAAAAACATGACGTGCGAATCAGATAGCTCTGTGCTTCTCTGGTTTGACGAATTGCACGATAGATGTGTTGAGTTTGTTGTAAAGGCAATGCTTTTGATAGTCGGTAACCTTTTATTGTATAGACTGCGAAAGATAGTGCCGCAAACGTAAAATAAGGTAAATGCTAATGCACATTAATCAGTGGGTTTTGATCTTCGTTTGTTTCTTCGTTGGTATTGAATTAAGATGCTTATGGCGTAGTTCATAAACATTGCAAAATTTTAGAAACATTTTTTCCTTATATATCATTTAAACTTTTAGGTTACCATTGTGTGTTCGCGATAAAGAATTGTAATGTCTGTGGAGGGTCGGCCTATTTAGGCGGCCGGCCCCATAAAAAAAAACTCTAAAATAACTTTCGCCAGTTTTTCCTTATCAGAATACTATACTGAAAGGTTCCATATTTTTGTGACTCTTTGTATTTATGTAGAACCTTTTACAATTGTAGCTATGATTATGTGCTAGATGTAAGAACTTGTACACTAGACAAGTTAAATAGTCAAAATCATCGGGATATAAACTGCATTATTCATTAAATTCTTTACACGTACCTATAAGTAATCAAGTCATTACAGCTTATGCGTTTTAAAATAATCTCGATCTACTTCCAATGTAATAAAGCAATCAGCTATCCAATTGAAGCAATCAATTGATTAAAACCTTTGAATAATATTTACATTAGAAAAATAACACCCCGAAAAAACCATTAGTGTCAGCATCCCCTATAATAAGAATAACACTCTCCTCATAAAAGGTCTTAAATACCGCCAATATTCCATTCAGTTACACCTTTTCATAATAAAGTGATGTACAGATGCGGGTTTCAACAAAGACAACAATAGAAACATTAGGGGTATGGTGTTGGTGTGGATGGTGTATAATTTCTTGTGTGGGAACGTAGTAGGTAAACATGTGTTTATTGTATGGTAGGACCTAAAGTAGGAACTGACATTTGATGGCTACGAAATATTGTCATTACATACATGGTGTTTAGTAGATGAGTGGGTGGACGTACATAAATATGGGATGGGACCCTAAGGTGGGATGGGATTTTCAGTTGAAAGTAGAAAAAAGTTAAACAAACCTGCTTAACTTGAATTATTTCATAATCACGCACTTTCAGAACACAATCTTGGTTTTATCACCAACTGAAATCCTTAAACCTGAAGTTCATTTATATTTTTTTTAATTATTGATATTCAGGTATCAGAAGTACGAGTGAAAACCTTTATAAATTACAAATTACGTATTAATTTAGATTAGAATATCTGCATTGGCATGATGTCAATGATGCGTTTCGTTTTGCGTAGCATGTCGTCACAAGATCTAGATTGACAAAAGACATCACTGAGTTTTTTTTCGCGTTTTAATTTTTTGACGGACGTCTTTTACATACAGATGGAACTAAGACGTTTTAATTTAAGGTTGTAATCGGTATCGTGATCTGAGTTGCTAAAAATTATCTGTTATTTTCGCGGATTTTTTTATATTTTATTCTATAATAAAAGAAAAAAATAATGGTCGCGTTTTTTCTACTGAGTATACCGTTTAAGACCATAAACGGATCACTATTATTTCTGTTACACGCACGTCTAGTCTATGATACATAGCTACGTTTTTTTACGGATCACAACTCTACCCAGTATCCATAAACGATCCACTTTTTTTTACTGTAAGTGCCACTATAATCCGATATACGTTTTAGTGCTAAAAAGGGTTAAGTAGTGTTTTTGTGTGCCTGTCAGTTGGCGTTGAAATAGGTTTATGTATATTGCTGTCACTGGGAGGTTCCTAGGAATGTGTGTTTGTGTTCTGGCATTAGATTAATAAAAAAACATATGTGGCTTCGAGATATTTCGCAATTTTTTTTTAATAATACTTTTTATATTTAATAATAATAACTTTCTGTCAGAAGTTCAGAACAGCTTGTTCAGCCTTTTAAACACATTAATTTTATTATGCCGTCAAAGAAATAGACGTTGGTTAGATTACTTGTTGCATTTCCCCTATTTGAAAGCTAATATGCTTCCAAATTGAAAGTATTTGCATGTTACCCGATTATGGTGAATCCAATGGTGGTTTTTATGATATTTTGAATAATAATTGGATTTCAATCCCTGTACCCAACTTATTCTTGAAAATTATTAGATTTGTTTTAGTTTTATTTAGTTTTAATTTGATCGGTTACTTTAGTTTAGTTCTATTTTATTGCTATACTTTATTTAGTTTTAATTTGATAATTTATTTTAATTTTAATTCTATTTTAATGATTATTTGTACCGATAATAAATATATTCTTGAAAATCTGTCACGTGGCGTTTAAGATTATTAGTGCAATAAATGAAAAAAGGAATCGTAATATTTCCAAGGAATGTAGGTACTCGTATGTTACAAATACTGTGAATTCGAGAGCTTTTTGTCGCGTAACAGAGCTTGCAATTCGAATATTTAACATCGAATACCGTGTTCATTTTAGCGTTCGAATAACACGGCATGTGGTATTATTTATTCACTACTCTAAAAATTACGTACCTGCTATAGGTAACAATTATTAGAAATAAGTATCCGGCACTGTAATTACGTTATCGTATAAAAAAAATATTTTAGATGTCTTTTCACGTTATGATCGAGACGAACAATTAAGATTGTACGGTCGAGGAAATTGAATGTTTAGCAGTTTATGGCTCACTTTACGTTGGACGTGCTTAGTACATACAACACAACCAATTTAACTTGAACCGCAAACTGCTAAACATTAAATTTCCTCGACTGTACCTACCTACATACATGGATGGTGATCAACTGATCATCTCTATTTTCTATGATGATTACTGGAGTATATCCGACGTGTTATTGAAATATTGGATAAAAATATGTTTATTAAAATAATAATATGTTTATTTACAAACAATATGTTAGCCATAAACTTAGTACTATGCAACGCCCAGAAAATATAGGCCTGCTCAGATATTTGTGAGCACCCTGGCCGGGCCGATATATCTGACGGCGACCACACCTTTGTTGTAATAAAGTAACAACAGTGTGTAGGTATTCGAATATCCCAAAACATACAAATACTCGAATATCGGATACTTTCGAATATTTGCAAGCCCTACGCTTAAATACCTACCGAGTGTCCCACTTGGCACCGTCCCCTGTTATTGTGCCTTACATGACATAACTGATACAGGCACAGTTTACGTAACAAATGGTTATTACTTTACGGGTTTTTTAACCTTCATGAATGTCAAATGAAATAGGATGAAATATCATAAATTAACATCTTTTGGATTAATATTCTGTATGATATGTAAATTTCAGTTAAATTTATAAGATACTTTTCGTATAAAAACCGTAAACAACATACAGTATAAAAGAGCCGAATCTCGTGAAATTTACTCATAAAGTTGTTATTAAGTAAGTAGTCAAGTCCAAACATTTGTTTCACTTTCCCCGGAGCGAATTTTTGCGTAGCAAATGTAAGAAGCGTTTCAGTTAGCTCTGTAAGAAGCCTTTCAGTGTCTCCTTACCCAACTTAACTAATGTACATTTTTTCTAATTCGAAGAAAACGAAAAAATACATGTCTGATTACGAGTATGGTAAATATAACGCTTCTAATAGTTTTTATTTATTCCAGGAGCCATCATCAAGCTCATCATCCCGGCACGGCGACCGAGTGGCCCACCATGTCAAGTCGCACTCTCGCGACTTGGGTAGCAGCCCTCTCTCCCGTGACTTAGGGAGCAGCCCTCTCACTACCGCCTCTAGAGAGTGAGTATAACAGTCAACTAAGGGTCTAAATTCTCGAAGAGTCCTCATCAGCTCGACCGAGTGGCCACGTCAAGTCGCACTCCCGCGACTTGGGTAGCAGCCCTCTCTCCCGTGACTTAGGGAGCAGCCCTCTCACTACCGCCTCTAGAGAGTGAGTATAACAGTCAACTAAGGGTCTAAATTCTCGAAGAGTCATCATCAGCTCGACCGAGTGGCCATGTCAAGTCGCACACCCGCGACTTGGGTAGCAGCCCTCTGTGACGTGACTTAGGGATCACTGGGAGCAGCCCTCTCACTACCGCGTCTAGAGAGTGAGTACAACAGTCAACTAAGGGCCTAAATTCTCCAGGAGCCATCAGGTCAAGTCGCACTCCCGCGACTTGGGTAGCAGCCCTCTGTGACGTGACTTAGGGAGCAGTCCTCTCACTGCTGCGTCTAGAGAGTGAGTACAACAGTTAACTAAGGGCCTGAATTCTCCAGGAGCCATCATCAGCTCGACCGAGTGGCCACGTCAAGTCACTGACTTGGGTAGCAGCCCTCTTACCCGTGACTTCGGGAGCAGTACGGTGTCTATAAGTGTATAAATACTACACGTCAACTAAGAGAGACCGGGTAGAGTGTCGGTACACGGCGACAGCATTAAAGCGACTTGGGTAGCAGCCCGCTCTCAAACTACAGTACTACCGGTAGTACCAGACTAGACAAATACAATACCTAACTGGAAAAAGATTACTTAAATGGAGATAAGTTGTATACAGGCTACTACTATTTGTTTCAACTGTAGTTGTTTTCGATGTAGGCTATGGCTAAGTGTTCAAGATACAAGGTTAAGAAATACAGTTGCTGTAAATGTAATCGCCTTACCCCAGGCGGGACGTGATTATTTATTTATAACATACACCGGTCTCATTAAAATTTAAATAATCTAAACTAAACCAATAAAATCTTTCAACTTTCTTTCCAGTCTAGAAGATTCTCCTCAAAAGAAGATCCTAGCCGGCATCATAACACCAGGAGAGTACGCGGCCGCGGTGTACCATAGTCCCAACAACGCGTCTTATCTGTCATCTGCCGATGAATATGGCTCGCCTGCTTATAGAGGTAAGATAGCAAGTAAGCTGTATTGTCAATTTTATCAATGGTAGTTCCAGCGGCCATATTGGTACTGTTTTCCAGTCTAGAAGAGTCTTAAGAGTCTAGAATGATCATCGCCATCATAGCATCAGAAAAGTACGCTGATGGTGACCCGTCGATGAATACGGCCCGCTTGCTTATAGAGGTAAGGTGGCAAGTGAGCTGTATATCAAAGTTAGCAATGGCAGTTCCAGCGGCCATATTGGTACTGCTTTCCAGTCTAGAAGAGTCTTAGAAGAATCATCGCCATCGTATCATCAGAAAAGTACGCTGATGGTGCCCCGTCGATGAATACGGCCCGCTTGCTTATAGAGGTAAGGTGGCAAGTGAGCTGTATATCAAAGTTAGCAATGGCAGTTCCAGCGGCCATATTGGAACTGCTCTCCAGTCTAGAAGATTCTCCTCAGAAGAAGATCCTAGCTGGCATAATAACACCAGGAGAGTACGCAGCCGCGGTGTATCATAGTCCCAACAACGCGTCTTATCTGTCATCTGCCGATGAATACGGCTCGCCTGCTTATAGAGGTAAGGTGGCAAGTGAGCTGTATATCAATTTTATCAATGGTAGTTCCAGCGGCCATATTGGCACTGCTTTCCAGTCTAGAAGCTCATCATCGCCATCATAGCATCAGAAAAGTAAGCTGATGGTGACCCGTCGATGAATACGGCTCGCTTGCTTATAGAGGTAAGGTTTGTGGCAAGATTGGCAAGTAAGCTGTATGTGAATGAATAGCAGTCCCAACGGCCATATGAACTGCTTTCGATACTAAAAGTCTCTTCAAAAGAAGATTCTGCTGGCCAGCAACATAGGGCAGAGATAAAGATCGCACACAAAGTACAAGAAAAACAATTAACCTTTGAACACAAATCAACAAACTGCATTATGCTGTCTAAAATCACACATGTTAATCACATGTACGCATCATCATGACGTCCGGCTCTTACGTACGCGGCCACGTAAAATGGTAATGAATTGGCAATAACTTACGTCTATTTTGGTAGCAACGTGACGGCGCCATGCTTATATTTAAACTGCTAGAAAGTTACAATGCCTTACTAAGTATTGTTATGTTGACGAGGTTCGGCTATTAAAATGAAATGTATTGTGTAATTATCACTTCTATTTACGTTTTTTTGTTAAAACGGATAGTTTCATTTGAACCTCATTGTCAACGTCACATCACATCATCAGCCTGTGATAGTCCACTGCTGGACGTAGGCCTCTCCTATTAACTATGCGTATAAACGCATTAGGAGGTAAATGCCCATAATCGCCACGCTGGGCAAGCGGATTGGCGATCGCAGTAATGTCGACGGCAGCAAAGAATAAACGGACAAATGCAATTTTACCGAAATTCACTTTTTTGTTTAAATAACCTTATAATAACGTCTTTTATGTTGCATTTTATTTTCAGCACGGTATTCGTATTATTTAAGATTTTTTCGGAAGTATTTCAAGACATCTTCATGTACGTTTTAAAACAGTTCGATGTAGAAACGGTCATAGCAAGTTGTCCGTTTATTTATTGGAGTACCTTATATTGACAAAAATGTAAACAAAGATATCAGTCAGGTGTCGCGTTTGTTTGTGCGGGTAGTTTTTGCGAGATTCCATTACTAATTATTATGTATGCTAAACTAATGCGAGTGAGTATATTTTATTTAACTAAATACGTTTTCAGGATTTACTTACTATAATCATACTAAGATAAAATTATAAACTCAATTTGATTTTCCCGTGTATAGGAAGATAAATGGCAGTTATTCTCATTTATAGTTATTATTATCCAGCGTAGATAAAGACATCTACGCTATTTCCATAAATACATATATATTTTTTAATTATAACCAATCACTAACTTTGTATTACTTTTTTTAAGCATTGTGCAAAATTTTATGAAAATCGGTTCATTATTTAAAAAATAAACACGGTTTTTCCTTAAAACACCTGTAGTGTAAAATTGCAGTTCTGTAGATAGCCTTTTATTCTTTGCTGCCGTCGATGTGTCCACTATGATGACGCTGCTGCCCATCATCAAGCTTTTATCAAATAATGGTTAGTGACACTTAAATCCCTTAGTCGACTCTTACGACACGCGCAGGAGTTGGGGTGGTGACAAATGTATTCTTACAGCCGTCACCACACGGCGTATTGTCTACGTAATTAGATGAAAATTAGTCCTGTCCTAATTGTGATGTTGTGTTCTTGCTGGCATACTACTCAGGTAAAGGGCAGCAACACGCATGTGTTTGGGGATTTTTTTTTGTGACATTTGACGGCACGTTGTATTTTGACGTTTAGAGTACATGGTTATAATCTCTCGCAAAGCTCGTAAGCACCGTGTATTTCAAATGACGTCGTTGCCATCACTGAATTAGATTTGGATAGAAGAAACAAGTTCATTCATTTATATGGCGGCCGAGCGTGTCAGATTTTGTACTGAAGTTGTTACTTGCCTATGATTTTAAATATGTCTCAGGCCCTTGAGTATTCATATTTTTTTGTGTTGTTGCAATTAATATTACTTAAGGAGGCATTATTAATGTTTTTGTTCACTTCAACCGAAAGCTGCAAGCTGCGATTAAAGACGAACAACTCAGTAGATTTTACTGAGTTCATTTGACACGCTAAGTAGATACGTTTGCTTGATCTATGGTACAGGTGTAGTGAGAAATTACTTGCCTTCGGAAACGTTCGTAAACACATGCTGTTTCAGGCAGTGTCACCGAGTCTGACTGAAGTAGCATGACAGCTATTACTGTCAGTCTCAGTGAGATAGACTGAAACAGCATGACGTTGACGAACGTTTCCGAAGGCAAGTCATTTCTCACTACATCTGTATATATGACATCGTACGTATTCCGATTTGCATAACACGTATAATTTACAAACATTGGCAAGTCCCTCAACTATTTTAGCACACGTTGTCCGTTACACCCGTGGTCGCAGGCAGACAGGCGAGAAAATATATTAATACCTTTACTTCGTCCGGGTTTTGCGAACTACCCGGTCTTGGTCTTAATTATTCGCTTCTAGGCTAGGGTTGTCACTAGGCCTACACAAAACACTCACAACATCCCATGGCTTCAAAATGGATGTTTCACTACGCTTACACTTGTAAACCACAGGATGGAGGTTACATACATTCTCGTCAGTCTGCGACTGCGACGACGGGTGTAACGTCAAGCCCGTAACGTCAGGATAATATTAAACGTACTTACGCGATTAAGAACCGTTCGTTAAAATATGAGTGATAATCGTAAAAGTTTAAATCAATACACTTTATCCGCTCTCATATATTATGTGATATTGTGTCAGGGAGCAACAGTCCCGAACACGTGTTAGTATTTATTTATCGTTGGACATCGGTGCAGTGATAGTGACGTCACTTGGCAACGAAGCGAACTTGACCGGGCTTGTATAGACCGCTTCATGAATATGTATATGTGTAGTTTAGGTGAATTTTAGATCAATAGTGACGCAAGCAAAGATAGCGAATATTGGAATGACGAGTTCCAATGTTACATGATTCTATGTTACATTTTCCAGTGTGACAATGTTCAAAGGTCATCATTTTTGACCCGCTTTATGATTTTTCGCGTACAGAGACCAAACTAGCTTTAAAATAAAGAATTAAATCTCACTTCTCTAAATATGTAATTTTTCCGTATGTATCAACCGGGGAAAAAAGTTTTTAATGATTTTACTTTCAGCATTTTATAATTTCGTAAACGGTTGTGACCTACTTTTCTGGTTTCGCCATGCAAGAATGCGACTCATGCCACTCAGTAGCACTTACATTTACCTACATTCCTAGCCCTATTTCGTTTGTGTACGCAGTTGGTCATATGCCCGAACAAAATGCCCAATGACCTTTCAAGTTCACAAAAGTGCTTGTAATATTGGGACAGCGGAGCGTCCCAAAAAGAAAACAATTGATGCTGACGCTGATCGCAGGGCATAAGACGTGGGTGCCACCACGAGCGAGCGAACAATGACAAGAGATACACGTACACGGCGATGTTCATAATTACTGGCTCAACAGCGAACTATAAATATCGACGTCTCTGTTTATCTTTTTTTGTTTCTATTCTATAGCTATAGTTTCTATAGACGATTTCAGGGCGTACGTAATGTTAACTCATGAATATTGTTACACTGACAAGTATATTTTGCTCATCTGCTATCCCTCTCTTTTCCCACAGGCTCTACTCTAAATCTGCTCAGAAGCCGAGACACGGCAAGACTACTTTTACTAATGTTTTTTATTTATTATATTCGTTCGTCCGTATAGGCAATTTGCCTTCGTCTTCTGAACCGATTTTAAAGTAGAATCTGTATAGGAATACCTGTGTAAATTAATACCTTTAAAAATAACTAATACAATGCTTTCTTCGTTTCAGCAGCAGATGGTGACTACTCAAACCATGGTAATTATAAAACATTGTTTTTAACAATATTTAGCCATATCTAAAAAGCTAAAATCTACCTAAAAATGTTATAGGGAAGGATAAAACTCAACTGATAAGCATAAAAATAAATACCTAAAAAGCCCGTTTCATGTTTTCGCGTGAAAACCAGAAATCAGTTCCATTTGCTCTGTGACCTTGCAAAGACGTATTTAACACTGCTTACTTGTTAACCCAATGTTGATAAAAACCTAAGTTTAATTTATTTGACAATAGATCGAAAATAGGTGCAATTTGGGTTTGGATTGAACAGCATTGTGTGATTTACATTTGTTTGTGAAAGTGTGAAAAGTTAAGTGTGTTTTCAAATTTATTATGATTTTGCCGGAATTGAGACAGAGCTTAGCCAATTTGTTCAAAAGTAAGTACCTATATAAGATATATACGTAAAATATGTTTTATTAAAAAAGTCCCGTTGAGTTTATCGCCGGATAAAATGATAAAACTTTTCGGGTCAGTGGTGTAGGGTTAGAAGTTAGAACCGGAGGTAGATTTCATTTTTTAATTTTGATATTACATTTTTGATTTAAGCGAATATCGAAATCTCATAAATATTATTTTATTAGTTCTTTGTTCCATTTTTCCTATCGAAAATAACAATAGTGACAGGTTGTACTTGCGACAGTATTCTGTTTGTAGCAAAATGGATATCAATAGCGTACTAAAATAATTATAAGGGAATAGTCAAGTATGTATCGAAAAAATCCTCTTATAAATATGTTACGAAGTTCTTATTATGCAGAATTAAAGTGCACTGGGAAATATTTTTCACCATTTTTATATGATATGACACACCTTTTTTTCCTTTGACTGAATGAATAGTAACGCCTATGCATAAAGTATACATTATAGAACTTATGTGTAAGGGACACGGATCTAAATCGTTTACATATTTTTATAGCCGATCGTGCGTCATTATTTTAGTTAGATAATAAAAATCCGCTATTTGACGCATTTTGACAAAAAGTTGATGTTTTTTGAATGAAAAACAAGTTTGCTTTTGCTCAGACTTGTAAAATTAAAAGAGAATACAGAATTCGATTCAAAATGCATAATCCATAACCATTCTAGTGTTACTGAAAGCATAATTTAATTTTAAAAGACTGGCGATGAAAATGATCACATAATCAGCTGCTATATCCATCGGGACCCAATTATTGATAAAGTTAATTGAGATTGAGACTGAAATACGTAAATTCGGACATTTCCTTTAAAAAACTATGGCAGACAGCACAAATCGTCGCTATAATTACTTAACCTCGGATCAATTTCTCTCTGATTTTTTCCATTGAATATAACCTCCTAAGGCCAATGATATAATAAGTAAAGATATGTTACACCGGCTCTAAAATTGAAGCGCGCCGATTGTGATAATTCTAACAATCGCTCTTAGTCCTACCCAGACCACCGAGAGGTGTGTACCACTGCCGAGTTCTCGCAAATCACATGAACTGCGCCCTAAAATGTCATTTTATGTTAAACAATAGTGAAAACTACGAAATAAAATGCAAAAATGCCATTAACATCACACATCATGCGCAATTAAACTAAATTATATATTTTTTTCAATTTTACTATTTATTGAAAATACGCCATTCTGACTTTCAGAAAAAGACAAGCTTATGCTGTTTAAGATCAAGAGTAACAAAGATAAAACAATGTTTATCAATAACAACCTTAAGAATACACGCGCAATTGTCAAATGCTAGTTGTCTCTTTTTTATTTATTAAATACGAGTATATGTATTTTGCCATCTCTTTTACGCATTTTGAAGTATGAAGATAGGTGTATGTCAACTGTCAATAAATCGTAGGTGTATGATGTGAAGTATTTATTTCGCTCATTTTGTTAGAGTATAACGTATCTTTACTTATATATCATTGCCTAAGGCCCAAAGTCCTTCCTGTAGTAATAATTGACTTGGTGATTCAGACCCAGCTTCTTCAACTGCTGTAGAGTCATAAATGCACCAAGCTAATCAGACGTATTTACTAAAAAAAATATATTTTTTTCATTTCAATTTGTCCAAAAACGCATCATAAACTGATAGTAAATATGCCCCAAAGCTGGTGGTGACATACAAGTAAAATAACATTTAAAAAATGTGATCTTAATGTTTGGGCCTGGACGAGTATAAAACAATAGTACTACTGGTAGGACCGTGGTTTGCAATAACTAGGAGCCAAATTTCGCCTTGGGCCTTAAGAGGATAATAAATATAAGGACCAAGGAACAAATATTTATGATAAATAAATACACAAATAATGCCCTCGCCGGAATTCGAACCCGGAACCTCCAGCTTCGTAGGCAGGGTCACTATGAGCTAGGCTACTGACGCTAATGACTAAAAACTATAATTTTTCGCAGACGACAACGATGGAGCGAACACGACATCGTCGAAAGCGCAAGCCGCCATCATGCATCTACAAAGCAAAGTCGAGCGAACTAAGGAGTTGATACGGTTGGAGCAGACGATACGAGATGGTAAGACCTGCGGAACATTGCATAACAATTACAATCCTATGAATTAGATATGAGTCTGTTTCTACTGGAGGCTTCCGCTTCGTTTTGTAGCTAGTAACAGCAGAAGTCGAATAGTACATTACATCAGAGGCCGGGAAAATGAGGATTTCCGGCCAAGTTGGTATATACTACTGCTGGCTAGGTAGATAGGTTTTTACGCCGAGGCATGTACCTATAGTGCTTTTCTCAAACATTCAAGAAATACAAAAAAAAGACACTGAAAAGTGTTATGAAATTCCATTTCCATTCCAGTGAGTTACTGCGCCTTAAAAGCGTTACTTCCGATTCTATTTTAAGGAACGTTAAGACAATATTTCATTGCATGTTTGAGAAATAGTACATTATGCATCTAGGGAGGTAACAAAGTATTGTTAACGAGAGAGTTTCAATGACCCAAGTTTGTATTCCGCGAGTAAAATTTTGTGATACATATTCGTGTTGAAATGTATTTCAACTCGTGCAGAAAAAACCCACTTTCAATACTTGTATTATAAATAACTAATACGGAGTACTTAGGAATTTAAGTTAAAAAATCTTTTCGACGTCAGGGATATGTTTACACTTCTGCACCTTTTTATAAAAGAATATGGTAAATATTGTCTAAGATATCTTTACAAAAGCCAAGGCTGAGTCATTGACTTTAAGACCTCACTAAGGCCACACATACCGTTTTGTGCAAAATATTATTAAGAAAAATATTGCAAAATTACAAAAAGGCCAGTTACGAAATGATTCAGCAAAATAGTCATTTTTAGCATATCTCAGGATCTGCACTTGGTTTCGGCGTACTTATTTCATTATTTAAATTTGTTTACTTATTTATATTGACTCGTAGAAAAAGTATTGTACACAATAGTGTTATAATCAAACTATTCAATCTCATACCTTACTCAGGCCACTCAGCGAGCTTTATGGCACACGATACTCTACTAAAAAGCTCTCTATTATAACACGATTGTGTAAAATACTGTAAACTATCGTGAGACATAATGAAATCAGTATGAAATCAGTTTTTTTTTTCGCGATATTCACATTTGTTCCATGGGAAACCTTGTTGAGAATGACCATCTTAACACGTTTCCCACAGTTTGGATCACGACTCCGATGTCACCCAGTATAATTAAAAATAAAATTTAAATTAGTTTTTTTTTTATTTTGTATCACAGACAACGTAAACGAGTACCTGAAAGTAGCAGCCAACGCAGACAAGCAGCAACTACCCCGCGTTAAAGCAGTCTTCGAGAAGAAGAACCAGAAGTCCGCTCTCACCATCGCGCAACTCCAGAAGAAGCTAGAAGGATACAACAAGCGGATCAAGAATTGGGAGGTTGGTACCGCTGGATGAGGAGCCGTGAAGAATATTGTAGAGTTGGCTGTCTCCTGGGGCCCTAGCGATTCTGAAAATAATTTAAAAAAGTTGAGATCTGTCCTGACATATGTGAACATGGACGTCTAAAGCTACATAAAAACTGCCTGTAATGTGCATCAAGGGAGGTAAGTACGGAATCACTAACGGGAGTGTTAGAAGCCCGACGCCGTAGGCGGAGGGCTTATAAGTAGTAGTAGTAGTATAACTCTTTATTGTACAAAACACAGATTACATGAGATTTAAAAAAATGACAGGGGAAGTACAAAGGCGAACTTATCCCTATAAGGGATTTCTTCCAGTTAACCTTTGAGTAGATGAGAGAAAACATTTATAGTAGACAGTAGTAGCAACATATTAGTACAACAAAGTAAACAAGTAATATAATGTACAATGACTCGTATATAGTATAATGACTCGAGTTAGTATTCCGCTTACCGACCGTGACGCATACAATGTTTTTCATCACACTTGCCGACAAAAAAAAATTATAACAAAAAATGATTAAATGGCGTACTGACATTTCTATTACTCCCTCGGGAATTTCACTTTTCTATTACTCCCGCTATGCATGCAAGCAATGTCGTACTTAGACAGTAAATGTAATGAAAAACTATTACGCCGCGCTAGGCAGGACATAAGGCTTTTTATAACATCGCCCAGCATCTTTGACAAATTCAAGTAGAATGTAGCCAATCAAACCTTTGATGGACTAATCAGAACTATTTTTAAATAGTGGTTTAAGTTTATATAGACATATTAATATAGAAATTCAAAAGCGTGACTTATTGAAGAGGGGGTGGCACTTGTTAACAAAACATCAGGGTGCGTAGCCAGGCGCGGATCTAGGACTTTGTTGAGGGGGGGGCACTGCCTTATGATATTATAGTATTGTATACTTAAAACTGCACCCAGGCATACAAAAGTCCAGTGTGAGGCGGCAGCAAGTGCCCCCATTGCCCCCCTGTGCGTAGCGAAGATGCCAATATCTAACGCTCAGTCACAAACGAAACGCAACTTTATCGCACTAATAAGAAAGAGTGACTGACTAAAAAAGTACGATACGCACTCAGGGTTTTTTGTGAAAGGCAGTTTTGTATGACGTGCATCTTCCATGTTTTGTTGGTTCGTAGGATCTCTCATACACCAACGAGTAAAATAATAAAACTGGGGCCCTATCATGGTCGAGTTATTGGGAGTGACAGCCGTCTAACGATAGACTGTAAAAATGGGACCATTACAGGCCTTACTGATGTTAATTACGAATATACTTTTCTCGTACTGTTTTTTTCGGAAACGCTAGTCGGGCCCCTTGCACGTGGAGATCGCATTGTGCTTTCTAATAACCTTAATTGATCGAGCTAGGATAAGATAAAGATATGGAAATGGACCGCAGTAAAACTAAAAACTTGTCGTTTAATTTTATGGACATGTAAGAAACTATACCTAAAAACAATAAAGACATGTTTTAACAAGTTAAATCTCATACCATTTACCAACCAATCTAACTTTAAATTAAAAAATATTAGATAAGTTACATATTTTTGGGGGGTGTAAAACTTTTCTGCCCTCCGGCCGACAAACAGCACTTTGCCGGTCGCTGCGCTAAACTAAGTTGCCGCCTGCCGGCTGCGTTGAGCAGAAAAATAATATACACATCTCGGCCGTTAAATGGGAAAGCCTCTGATCACATGTTTGACAATTACACATCATCCGAGACATTTCCCACTTAAACGGCCTGGGCATGTAATCTACTATTTGATACCTACTATAAGTTTTAATAATTGATCTGTCTACGAGCCCCGATGCATATGTTCTCGTCCAGTTAGACAGTTTTTCGAGATTATCCCGTTCATCCGGGGGAAAAGGTTTAGAGACAAAACCTTCACTATTCAATAGTAGTACTAAAGTACGAGTACAAATACAATATTCAGTCAGAATAAAATACGCTTTACACAACCTAACAGCAGCGTAAATGCTTGCAAATTAATCTGCTGCTTTACCTCTATTCTTCATGGCTACGCTAGAACTATGTTTTTCGAGTTAAACCAATCTTAAAATAAACCCTCATAGATATGGACTCAAAATCTTTGCATTTAACACATCTGTAGGTTTAGCAAAGTTGGGCAAAAAGTAATATGATTACTCCTTCCGATTACTTTTGTATGTGTACTTTGTAATATTTATTACATACAAATGTAATTTTTAGAAGTAATCATATTACTTTTTGCCCAACTCTGAGGCTTAGCACATGATTGGTGCGACAGTATGTCGCCGCGAGATAGATTTCCTATCTTTTACGTTAATAAAAGAGAGACGGAGAATCTATGTCGCCACGAGATACTGTCGCTTTTATCATGTACTAACGAGATGGGTACCTAGTGAATATAAATTAAATTTTTAGTGTTATGTGGGTCAAATACTACATAATGTTGTATATCGTCGTCTTAGAGGCAGAACCAACTAAACCACTAATTGGAGTTCGAGGCCAAAGAATCTACGAAATTATTGCCACAACAATGAAATGTTCTTACAATAGTAAATCCTTATTTTCTAAAAACAGACGTTGAGATATCTTATTTATTGGTAATTTAAATTCTTTAATTTATAGATACAATATTATTTACTTATTTTCACGTAAATATAAGATATTTTAATAAAAACGGAATTATCCGCAATTATTAGTAACAACGTTGGTATTGCGCTGGTATCACCTCAGGTGTTAATAACATTTGGTACAGCAATTTAACTACACATAAATTAAAACCCTATTTCTGCATACGTTTAGAAAATTGCAGAATAATACATTGTAGTGTGCTTTATGTTCACATTTCGTATTCGTAAAATTCATTTGACCTACAAATTTCTTTGGCAGTGTTATAGTTCTCCATTTAAATTATCATAGAGATCTAACGTTTTGTTTGTGTTCACTGGTAATTTTAAGTTCTTTACAAGAAAATGTTGTCATATCAATGTTAGTTAAGAGAAAAGAAAAGTTTTTAGGTATTTACGTGTTTTTAAGAAAATCCTAGTTGTGACAGCCATATTAACCAGAAAGGCGTAAAAACATTACAGAGGTATATAATGTTTTTATTAGGAATTATTTTAAATAAAAAATTTAAATAACAAAAAGGTTGTGGAAACCTGAAAACTTTATTTGACAATGACATAAGAGACTTTGACAGATTTGACAATAACGCATCTGTCGTAGTTTCGTTGGCCTCGAACTCCAATTACTGGTATAGTTGGTTATGACAAATCGGACGTAATTATGCAAAAGGGCACCAATCCACACGAATCTGTCATTTTAAAGATTGACTTTGTTTCTTATCATGTGGGTTGGTTTCCTTTTGCATAATTACGTCCAATCGTGTTTTATGCCAGCAGCATAGAACACTAATTGCTAAATGATGTTTTACCGAAATAGTTGGTTCTGCCTTTAAACCGGAGATATATTATGTAGAAGCTACATTGTGTAGTGTTTGATCCACTTAACACTAAAATACGTTATTTTGAGCGTTTTTGTGAAAACGTCGCAGTTTGTAGCTTAGTACGTTATTGACACCCACAATTTGATTCGCATTTCGATTGTTTCTTATATAGTTTGATCCAGATTCCGTCAGAATTTTTCACTAATTACTCATTGAACTATTTTGAGATTGGTCTAACTCCACGTTAAGTGATATTCTATGATCTGAAAAGATGGTGGTTTCGCAGCAACACGGGTCGAGCGGGCAAGCGCATCGGCAGCCTAGGGAGGTGCTCAGCTACATGAAGTAAGTTATGATGATGATGACTGCATGTATAAAGTAAGTACAGATATAGTGCAAAATTATTATCCTTCGGTTTTTCACGGAACCCCCGAATTCTTATTGCTGTCACAATTAACTTCAGTATACAGGGGTGAATCAACTTTTTCTGTCTGTTATTGCCATGGTTACGGTCGCCTGAGTTACGCTGGTTTTATGCAAAATTATGCTACTTAATTTATGCAAACATGCATATAGTTCATGCTTGTAGGTGGTCCATCAAGGAAAGAGCTTATTAACAGCAGACAATAGACGTATGCATGTTTGTATAAAACCAGCGTGAAACATAACAGCGATCCTGAGATCAATAATTAATCTTCTCCGACTCGGCCATCCTAGCAGAATAACACGTCCGTACGATCTCTTTACCTGTAAACTGACAAAACATTATGCTGTACTGTTATGTCAGCCTCCATTTTATAGTTGTTCCTGCCTTGTTATCTACCAATGAATAACGGATTATTACGGGTTCGATCCTCGTTGTGAACATTTATTAGTGAAAGATTTGTTCCTTAGTAAATGGTCATTTCCTATGTTTAAACTCTCGTGTGCCGCAAATATTTTTTTCTAATAGTTTTCTCGTACGCGGATCTACGTTCCGCCATGCGAGGACTAGTATCTACGAGTATTATATATCGATATATCCGCACGAATATTACTATACAACACATCGACGCTTACCCGGAACAACGCTTCATCTCAAGACATGTCTTAATTTGAATTCAAACAATGACGTACTAGAATCCAAATTGCAGGCGCGTACTATTTTGTTATTTGGGATACAGCGTTGTTCATGGGTGAATCAACTTTTTTCTGTCTGTTATTGCCATGTTTACGGTCTGTTGAGTCACGCCGGTTTTATGCAAAATTATGCTACTTAATGTATGCAAACATGCATATAGTCCATAGGGCTTATTAACACTAGAAAAATGCATGTTTGCATAGTTTAAGTATCATAATTTTGCATAAAACCAGTGTTACTCAAGCGACTGTAACCATGGTAATAATGGACAGAAAAAAGTTGATTCACCCTCATGATAAGCCTTCATTGAGCTTACCGTACCGTGGTACTAGGTCGATTTTAATAAGTCTATGATATTTATTTATTATTTTCTGTAATTCATTAGTTACATTCCTTCCACAGGAGTGTCGGAGGCAACATCCGCGATGGTATAACCGGCCTCGGCGGTAGCGTGATGGCCGCCCCGAGGGAGTTCGCGCATCTCTTCTCCCGCTCCAACCGCTTCGGGTCCGCTGACAACATATCGCAGCTCGCCGGTCTGTATCTTCTTACCTTTTCTTTCTTTTGTGATGTATCAACCAAAGGTACAGTCGCCAAATATATCGGAACGGACACGGTGCTCATAAATAGCGATCTGAACTATGGGTGCAAAACTTTAACAAAACTTCAAAATTGACACGGTCAAAATTTAAGTTCGTAGCACGATTTTGATACGAAACCGCAAACCGACTCTTTAGGCTACCATTTTTCCAGCATTTAAGTCGTCACTAGCTTTCAGCTAATATGTATGTTTTAAGTATCTTTTCCGAATTTCGGTTACCTGCAGTACAGGCTTTGCCTAGTGCAGGAACCAGGCTAAGCTAACTATTGTTGTAAACCCATACCACGAATAAATGTCTTATATTACTGATTATTACGGACAACTGTGGCACCTGCATTTCAGGTTCATATTAATGATCACCAAAGAATGACAATTTCACTTGCCTACGAATTATTATCCGATCCGATTTATACAATTTTTCAGGTTTTAAGGGAAATTAATATTAAATACCTAGCTTTTGAATCGGCAAAATATCGGTAGAAAATAGTACATCTCGATGCAAGTGCCATAATTTTTTTTTCGACCAGGGTGAAAGTTGGTGCCTGAGTGAAACGAGGGCGACAATCATCCGAGTTAAAAATAAGTTTTTACATGTGTATCGAACGACTTTTTCATAACATGTGCCTTAAAAAGAGAAATTTACGCACGCGAAACGTGCACAAAGTTTACTTTTCCGTACTAGTTAGGAAAAATATTTTTCTGTTAACACTGAAAGAAATGATCGAAAGCCTGTTTTGTATCGAAATCATGGAATGACTTTGACCGGTACTGTATGGGAACACTTTAGCCAAGAAGAATACGAATATTATTGAAAATCTCAGAATCTTGACCTTTCAATTTTTGGGTGTGTAATATTTTATGGATGTATGTGCTCTTTCGTGTCCATTGACATATTTTGTTAAAGTTTTGCGCACAAAGTTCCGATCACTACACGTAAATATCTGAGCATGTACTCTATCGCTATAAACAATAAAGGCGTGTTCAGATATTTGTTAGCATCCTGACCGCTCCGATATGTCTGATGACTTTTGTACAGGTGTATTGCTTTTCCTTCGGATTTTCGCGGAAATATTCGAATTCATATCGCTGTTACAATGAACTTCATATTACATTAAATTGAAAGATATACTCGGACATTTCCGTGGTAAAATATTGTTCAATACATCTACACATCATCGGCCGTCGATAAGGTTGAGTGCCTTATTGACTTCCGAAAATAAGTGAGATTTGGTTTAAAAAATGGACTGCTAACTTTTTAGCCTTTAGCGTCTCCATTGTCTATGACAATTCGTTTAGGATTACGAAATATTTAAAGTTGTAGATTATTTTGATCTACACGTACAGTCAAGGGCATTCATATATATACACTTCTCCATACTGATCCCTCATAAATGTGTCTATATATTAATGCACTCGACTGTACGTACTAGTGGTATCCATGATGACTAAAACAACCAGGGTTTTAGTCATCATGGTTATGTATTGCATAATATCGTCCTATTACTACAGTGAAAAATACCAGCTTAATTTCTTCCAAATTTCGTATTATGCTTATAATGTTGTTATAATTATAATCTTTGCGTATTTGAAAGTTGCTTTTGCTAAACATCCGGTACTATAGGATGTTATATTTCTATAGCTAGCTACAAAAGCTTGTCTATGTAATACCTTGCCACATATACATTTCTAAACATAACTTTTTAAATGGCAAAGTATTAAAATGACTGCAACAACATTGATAATTTAGATTTTGCATTCCCGATCCAAATTGTATTGCATTACCTCATGAATCTTCCATATATTATGGATCTGAAATACAAAATCTAACTGTTGCTTTGTATGTCTATTTTACTCTACAAAACATACATAACATTTACATTTATATATACTTAAGCGAATTATACGATATATATTATTTTATAATATATTGTATGTGTTTTTGTCGCAGAAAACACAGGTCCTTGTAAGTATCTCGTGTGAAGAAAATATCATGCTTCCCTAACCAACCACATTTGATAGGATGGTGTTACGTTAGAATACGAACCAAAAATTTAGTTTAACTTTACAAAGTCTATACACGTAATACAAATATGACAAAAACAGAATTAATTACTTGGTATCGTCTCTGTTAGCTTATTCATGTAAGTTTGACTACAGTTTTGCTATTTCATAGCTGTCTGTAAAAAAATTAATACCAGAATCGGATTGAGCTCAATCTTGAAATACAATATACCGCGGAAAAAAAAACATTCTGCATAACACCATCCACGTATTGTATTTTACCCCTATAGAAACATGTATATTCACAATTTGTAAGATATTCGACCTTTTCCATTTAGTGACATAGAATGTATTAAACACTCATACAATTTTGTTTAACCCTTTACCAGATAATTTCCTATTATGTAAAAGGTATTTTTCATAAAAATATATATTGTTTTAGAGATAAATAAAAATAGCTACTCAACACGAGACCCATAGGTCAATATTCACGGAAGTCGCAATCGACTTTTCGTTAAAGGTTATCTATTTTAAACAATACTGTCAACACTTTACACCTACAAAGTGGTAATTGTATAAGTAATCTAAATTTAATATTATTTTTTTACAAAAAGTCGGACTTAAAAGGTTGTTTTTAATGCGTCTTTATATTCCTACTGCTCAAATCATTTATTTTAAATACAGTAATTAAATTACTATTAAAGTTTAAATTCTAGAAAAACTAATAATTATTCACAAATTGTTCAAATACAAATTTCTTACGCCGATTATACTCCTTTTTCAATAATGAAATAGTTGAAAATATCAAGTTTAATCCGTTTCGTTTACTTACTTACTAACCAGCTGTTTAATCTCATATTACTATTGACTCTCATATAAATCATCTGACAGCCGCGGATGTACCAAACCGTGCCGGAACTAATTCATCCAAGCACAGATAACTAACTCAGAGATAAACACATAGATATTATCACCTCAATGTCACGGGCAGCGTTACGTTGGCTAACCTGTGCTGACTCATATACAAATAATAGTATAAGTCATTTTGCTATCGCCTATTTTGAGTTCTATGTCTGTATTAATAGAGTCGCTTTTCTTGAAGTTTAACAGCGTTTAAGACGTTTTTTGTGAACTTGAGTGAGTGATTGCAGTGTGCAAACATTATGCGACAGTGTTGTATGACTTGTACGGTTTGTCGTAAAAGTCGTAAATCAAATATGTTGTTCAACAAGTGCAAGAAGTGTAGGAAGAAGTGTAAGGTTTTGTTTTATGAGTTTGTTAACTTGTGGTTTTATGTGTGGGTTGAATAATATAATCTCATAATCTCTTTATGTTTAGGATAGGACAAGGTAGGTGCTTCTTTTCGACTGCTTAAAGTAAACTAAAAAAAAATATTTTTAGCTTCGATATTTAAAGTTTTATAGGAGATCTTTCGCTTTTAAACCTAATTAATTCACTGATTTGTGAAAATATTTAACATTTGCACTTTGAAATACCTACTTTTCATTATGTAGGCACTGGGCACTAGGTAGGTTTCCATTTTCCACAGTCAACACAATACTCATAATAATATCTTTATTTATTTTAATTATATATAGTATTTATTTATTATGCATGTAATATTGAATTTTTTTAATTATAACAAATATACTTCCTTCTAATCGCATACATAAAGTACATAGCTAGTGCTTGCTTTTCTGTAAAAGAACTATTACCACTAATCATTGAAATACTATTCAGAATTATAAGCCAGAAATGGTGGCGAGACATCCACACTCCTTGGGCTAGGCAGCAACTTACCATACTTTTATTCGGACTGTCTGTCTTATTATTTGGCAAACACAAATCCGTTTGTTGTGGAGATCCTTAGGGGAGGCCTTTGTCTAGCAGTGAGCTTCAGGCTGGAATGATTATGTCTATTTTATATTAGACAATACGGTAGAAATCGAGTTGTATGGATGCCTCGTCACTGCACTAATTATTGTTAGTATGTAATTTTCTATGGTGATACGCTGCCTTTTTGTATAATATTTTCCACTTACTCAACTTGGGGCCTATTGCGTAACAAATTACAACTAATAATACAAGCAGAAGTCTCTTTCTAGTAAGAGAGTTAGAAAAGAAACTCCCGCTTGTAATATTAGTTGTAATTTGTAATGCAATAGGCCCTTGACCTTTTGACCACCAAGGGCGCCATAATACTAACGGCCACTGAGCTATGCTGCAGACATACAGACGGACTGGGTGAAATTATTAAGGTTCCTTGTTCACTACGGAACCCTAATAATATATAATATTATGCTAGTCTCGTCCATGTCGTTTGAGGATTTTGGTGAAAATTCATTAAAAATTAACCCAACTATATATTGGCATTATTTATTTGTAAATAATGTTTTTACCCACGGTGTCAGTGGCAAGGACAATAGTTTTGCAGCTTGGCGTTCAAAAGATATATCACCGGTTGACAACCAAAACTGTGCTGTCGGGCAATTCCGAACGTCAGAAATGCTCGGATAATTTCGGGAGGGGAATCTTGATATGATGGAAATAATGGTGATTTTATATGACTTTCGAAATTACCCGACTGCACCTTAACAACTGTCACTACTCTTAGCAATGTAATATGTAAGTACTGAATTGGAACTGAGATACGAGCTTTTTTCAGGTGGGTATTTGTTTCTTAGTGACGATTGGGTGTCAATCGACGATGTAAATATTCACAACATTTTAAAAGTATCCAATGAGAGTTTTTGATATTTTTTCTGCCACTATGGGGCGGTGATTGTGGCGCAAGGTCCAACGAATTGTCAAAATAAATACGCGAATTTAATTTTCTGTGTAGTTTTTGGTTTATTTATCCCTTGAATTTAGGAATTTTGCTTTCTAATATAAATAAATAAATCAGTTCCAAGTCAATTCCTATGTAATAAACAAAGTTCTGGTAATTTTCTTCAGACACTTTGCGCCCCTTTTTTAGAGCTCAATCTTTAGTTCAGTTTTCTAGTCTTAAACCATTACAAAAGCAATAATCTTCCAAAGGGCATTTCTCAGAGCGTTAACGGACATCTCATACATCTGGTCACGTTTTTTTGGGAGTGGCTGAATGATTTGAGGTTGGTTTTGGTTGTCTTATAGAGAAACGGGTGCTGTATCTGACGACCGAAAATGATATCAAAAGATGCAGTCACTTCCAAAAAAACGTGACCAGTTGAATGAGATGTTTGTTTACGCTCTATGAAATGCTCCAAATACAATACGATTTCGATATTTTATGTTCAGTACCTATGAATCTGACTGCTGTTTGGACCTCACGCCTACGTCGCATGGTGGCAGAAAAAACTTCGCAAACCCTCATTCAGAATTTCTTCGTATTAAAATACTTCATAAGCTATTGTATAAAGCATTCATTTCAAGCGTAATGTGAGTTTCGTTGCTTTACCGTGTTGTCTCTTTCTTGCACGCCAGCCCCACCACACGCGGAACTGAGAGGTAAATACGCTACGCAACTCTTTCACTATTTTGCTTAGCAGGCATACTGTACGAGAGAAAGGATTAATAATTACTTATTTCAGTACAAAGATGCGTTTTTCTTAATATATTTTTTAGGTATCACATAATTTGTTAATTTTGCAGTCATTTTACTCTATTACAGCAATATGTTTCATTCCTTTTATTTCATTTTTGGACTGGGTTAATCGAGTAAAGCTTCGATTTTGACAGACTTCGAAAAAGGTCATATATAATGAACAAAAAAAAAACTTATTTTGCCAACCATTGCCCATATAATAAACTATTGAACTTTAGGCATCAACTAGTTTAAATAAATGAATAAACTAAATTATAGAGAACGCATATTTGTACCAGTTTTAAGGCTTAAAAACTAATTCCTACTTATTTTTCCGTAAAATATACGTATACACGATGGAAACCATAACATAAAACTTTTCTTTCACAACTACCAGCGGTCTACAGAGTGAAGTTCTTATGTAAGACATATACATGTAACTTTTTCAGATCTTCGCTTCGCTAATTATCACGCTGCAACACATTTTGAGCAATGGCATATGCTTGCAAACTATTATTGATATTCACAACGCACACTTATAACTATTTATTGTACTACTAAGTATGTAAATCGCAAAATGTGTGGACACACAATACACATACAAAACTCTGTTTAATCTACAAATAATGCACAAAAGACACAATTACACGATTTAAAAACTTAGACTAAAAACTTGAGAAACTAACACTTGTAGTTTTCTTTTGATATTCTTAGTTTTCCGTTTAGGTCAATACGACAGTGCTACAATAGTTCTTTTCACGTTGTTACTTATATTATATTACTCTGTAAGACAAATAAATATACGGTAACTTAAAAACAAAAATGTTTGGCTTCTCGGACAATGGTATAGACTTGGGTTATACGGCGTACTGCCTATAAAGCCAGTACAACACAAGAATATGAATTAATGCGCGTAATACATAGGTCCCTACATAAGTTTTGCAATACCACATGTAGTTTTTAAAACTATCCATAGGCCGTAAAACCATGTTCGGCAGTAAAACATTTACTTTCTTGTCTTTAGTTTACCCAAAAAAAAAAAACCGAAACTGAAAACGTCGGCACCGATTAAAGGAATATGCCTCTTCTTTGTTTCATGTTTGCCTACGTGTTGCAAAAATCTAGTGACCTATGTATTGTTGAAACGAGAAATATTCCCATGAAATAAATAACTTGAAAATAATGTTGCATTTGTTGTAAAGTAATTACATACTTGAAATTGTAATCAAAATTATTAATGATTGACACACACTAGACGCTACCACGGTTGCCTGAAGCAATCTCTCGGTCATACTATTTATTTATTATTAGGCGTATACATACCCGCTCCGGAAAACTGTCTAGCGCTGCCCTCAAGATCAATATTTCACTTCTAACCTAACATGTATATACCTTAATATAACCCCACAAACCCGGTATTGAGTGTTTCTACAACCTCCAGCGAACGCGTCCTCCGAAGGCTCCCGAGCGTCCGAAGCCGGCGAGGCTGCGCCCCGCGGGTCCACCTTGCCCCGCGCCGCAACTTCCCCCGCCCCGAAGTTTTCCCCTGAAGCGTCGCCAAGTAGCAGCGTGACGAGTGAAGGCGCTGTGTAAGTACATTGATTGTTTGGTAGATGGCGCTGTTATGACTAAGTCGCGCTCTCGAGTTAATGTGCTTTAGCGCTGCCATACCCTTAATGTATCTATGTATTATATATATCGTCGCCTGGTAGCCACATCACAAGCCTTAATTGAGCGTACCGTGGAACTAAGTCGATTTGTGTAAGATGTCCTAAGATATTAATTAATTTATTATTTATTTTCGTGCGACGAGTAAGGGCGTGTAAGTACATTGATTGTTTGGTAGATGGCGCTGTTACGAATAAGTCGCGCTCTCGATTTGATGTATTACAGTATTCGTCAGCTTCCATAGCCTAGTTGGCAGTGACTATGCCTACGAAGCTGGAGGTTCTGGGTTCGAATCCCTTCGAGGGCATTATTTGTGTATTTATTTATGACAAATATTTGTTCCGTGGTCATGGCTGTCTATGTATTTAAGTATCTATATTTATCTATCTATTATATATATCGTCGCTTGGTACCCACATCACAAGCCTTAATTGAGCTTACCGTGGAACTAGGTCGATTTGTGTAAAATGTCCCAAGATATTTATTTATTTATTATTTATTTTCGTGCGACGAGTAAGGGCGCTGTGTAAGTACATTGGTTGTATGGTAGATGGCGCTATTATGACTAGGTCGCGCTTTCGATTTGATTGTATGTATGAATTCTCCCACAAATAAATATCTTACGACACTCTTATTGCTGTTACGCACACTTTTGAATATTTTCTAGCACCTTGTATATGTACACATATCAAGTACAAAAGCAATAAAAATATGATTCGTCATACAAATCAGGCAAGAATATATGTGCCAATACAGACAAATATATGTCTACATTATAATTTTCTTATTGTTTTCATCTCGGCGTGATTTATCCAGTGGCCGTCTTTGGACTAATAAAATAATGATGATATGTATATTATACATATCATACAGGCGATACAGGCCTAGCCTAGTGCGGGGACTCCTGGCACTTCGGCTTCTCACTCTCTATGCACTTACTTATGTATAGCAACATTTGTATAAGTAACTCTTTATGTATCTGTGCAATAAATACATTTTTATCTTTATCTTATCTTTATATTGTTTTTTTCTTTAGATATCCAACGCAGCCTGGCTCAAACAATCTGTCAGAAGCGGCACTCAGTATCAAGCCAATCCTGAGCGAGTTAGCCGCCCGTCGGGAAGACTATGAGCGACTTGCTGAGAAACTAGACGCTCTCAAGGTTACTTTTACATTTAAATCACGTCATATTATCGGCATATTAAACCGGACGCATCAGGAGGTAAGGTGATGCCCATAATCGCCATGCTGGGTAAAATTCAATGCGTTGTGTATATTATTTACTATGGTATTATACAGGGTGACCCATTCAAATCAAATCAAATCAAATGAGTTTATTGCATTTCATGTGTACATAATTTGATCTTATAAGCTAGGAATAGTTCCAACATGAACCCTGTGAGGGTACAGCAACACAGACTTAACACTAATTACCTACATCTAACTTACATGTACATAATTGTAGAATAACATGCAAACACATACATTGGTACATAACACTCTAGGAATCTTTAAAAAAATCTTGGACCGAGTAATATGCCTTGTTAATCAAATAATGTTTTAGTTTTATTTTAAATTTATGGGTTTTTGTTTCTGCCTGTAACGTCTTGGGAATCTTATTAAATATATTTGCTGACATGGCAAGAGGTCCCGAATGTACTATTTTCATATTCGAAATAGGCCGGACCAATCTTGTGTTAGGTCGTAAATTCGATGAACGAGAGTACTGCGGGAAGAGAGACAAATTATTTTTTACGAAAGTACAAGCTTCTAATATGTATAAGCCTGGTAGAGTTAAGATTCTATGTTGAATAAAATATTCTTTACAACTTGTAGTGTTTTGTATATTGGCAATAATTCTTAAGCATCGTTTCTGGAGTATGAATAATTTGATAAAATCGGAGCTATTCCCCCATAAGACAATACCGTACTGCAGCCATGCATGCGCATAGGCGTAGTAGGCGCATATAGCTGTCTTTACGTCAGTACACCTTTTCAGTTCACACAAGGCGTACGTGAAGCGGCTTAATTTCGCAGATATGGCATTTATATGTTTTTTCCAATTCATTGTTGTGTCTATATGTATACCCAACAGAGGAAATGTCTCAACACATTCTAGTCTTATATCTTGATATGTATAGTCTATATTTAAATTTCTTTTTTGGTAAGGTCTAAATTGCATCAGATTCGTTTTAGTAAAATTAAGGAGCAAGTTATGATCATTTAGCCAGCTAACGATTTTGGATAGAACTGAATCTAAGCTATCGTTTAGAGAAAACTCATTTTGGCATGGCACGAGTAAGGATATGTCGTCAGCAAATAAAGTACAGTGATTGTCAATGATTTTAGGTAAATCATTAATGTAAATGATAAACAGGGTGCATCCAAGGACGCTGCCCTGGGGTATGGAATTTGTAACTATCGTCTCTTGTGACTTGAATGTGCTTATGCTACCAGTAATATAGTTGTGGTGTTCCACCTCAACGTTGCCAATGCAACGGCCTCTTAGGTACGACACAAACCAACTGTAAGCGTTTCCTCTAACTCCTATGCCAAATAACTTTTCTAACATTACATTATGTGAAACACGATCATAAGCCTTGCTCATATCTAATAGCAAGCCTATGGCGTATTTTCGGTCATTTATGACATTCAGTACTTCGCTTATATATTTAACCCTTAATAAGGCATCAGTCACACCTAAATTTCATTGGGTTTGACACATATTCATTGACAGAATAAGTTTCAAAATGAGGTGGTAAATACAGGGTGGTCCAAACCTTGACGTCAAAAAATTTTTTTTAGATTCCTCACGTCATGAGCTATCAGAATATACCCCATGTATGTTAGCCGATTTTTTGTAGTTTTCGAGATATGAATTTTTGAAAATTTTTTTTTGAGAAATTATGGAATGAAGAAATTTATTAATAAAAAAAAAACTTTTGGGTTTTTTAACTAGTTTCATTTTTTAAAAAGTATTGCTACAATTAAAGCATTTACTGACAAAAAAATTAGCGTCCTCACTTTGATACAAGTAGGATAAAAAAATACCGAATTCAAAATTTTACGCTAAAAACGCATCAAAATAGCATTAATGTACGTAAATTAAAAAATTAAACATATGCCAAGGAATTTTCGTATTCTAAAGACCGCCATAGACCTTGAGCCTTCGTAAAAGCAAAAAAAAAGTGATAGTTAATGATGAGCATTTTTCGGAGTAGTCAGTCAAATAAACTTAAAAAAGATTAAAATTTTAAAGTAGCAAAAATGACTTGAATAACTACACAAATTGAGTTTTCGTGGTATTTTCTGTCTTTGTTTATTGATAAGAACAACAAAACAGACGAAATTTCACTTTATTTTTAAATTAAAAATTTAGAAGTTTTTTTTTTAAGTTTATTTGACAGACTACTCCGAAAAATCCTCATCATTAAGTATCACTTTTTTTTGCTTTTACGAAGGTTTAAGGTCTAGGGCAGTCGTTAGATTACCAAAAATCCTTGGGATATGTTTTATTTTTTTTATTTACGTACATTAATGCTATTTTGATGAGTTTTTAACGTAAAATTTTGAATTTGGTATTTTTTATCCTACTTGTATCAAAGTGAGGACGCTAATTGTTTTGTCAGTAAATGCTTTATTTGTAGTAATACATTTACAAAAATAAAATATTTAAATAACCCAAAAGTTTTTTTTTATCAATAAATTTCTTCATTCCAGAATTCCTCAAAAAAAAACTACAAAAAATCGGCTAACAGACATGGGGTATATTCTGATAGCCCATGACGTAGGGAACCTAAAAAAAATTTTCTGACGTCAAGGTTTGGACCACCCTGTATATTACCATTGCCCTATTAAGGGTTAAATACGGCTAAACTTGTTGACCTACCTTTTCTAAAACCATTTTGCGAGTCATTGAATATTTTAAATTTCTCACAAAAGGAATACAGTCGCTTTGACATTGCAGTCTCGAAAATTTCTGCAAATGTTGATAACAAAGCGACAGGTCGGTAATTACTACAATCAGTGTGATCACCTTTCTTATAAACTGGTTTAATTACAGAAATTTTTAGCAGGTCTGGGAATATTCCCTCGTCAAAAGATTGGTTTATAAGTTTGGTTAATGGGAGAGTTAGTTCTTCAACGCATCTTTTTATTAGAAAAGGAGGGAATTCATCCTGCCCAAAACTTTTTTTATTTTTTAAACCATTAATTATTTTTGAAACTTCTTTTTGGGTGACCGGACAACAGAGTTGGGCAAAAAGTAATATGATTACTCCTTCCGATTACTTTTGTATGTGTACTTTGTAATATTTATTACAAAGTACACATACAAATGTAATTTTGAAAAGTAATCATATTACTGTTTGTCCAACTCTGCCGGACAAAGGTATAATGAATTTGTCGTGGGAGTAATAACAGGTCGACCACGTGGCGGGTCTGAACCGTTACCTATTACACCTACCGACGAAAAGAAGTTATTTAATGTATTCGCTATTTTTATTGGATCTTCGGTGATGTTATTATCTACAATAAGTTGTAAATTTTTCATATTTTTTTTCGGAAGCTTATTAGTTTGCTCTTTCACTATTTGCCACATTGTTTTTACCACGTTATCTGTTTTATTCATCCGTTTAATGTTATGAAGCTTCTTTGATTTCATAACAACTTTTTTCAAATCGGTCAGTATGGGAAAGTCTGAAACTATAAGACATACGAAGATTCGTTCTTAGGAACCATGTCACCGATTTTGATAAAAAGAAAAACTGCATTCATACATTTCAAAAAACAACTGAACCCAGCCAGGGATCCGAACCCGGTCGTTTTAAAAAAATAAACTTACACTATTTTTATTCAGATATCGTTTGTGTAGGGTTTAAGCAGTAAATGTCTCTAAGAAACGGGATGTCTATTGTTTAATAAATGGAATTCATTGTTTTCACGTACTCAAATTTATTTTACTAGAAGTTTATTGTGTAAATCTTAAGGAAAAAAGTTTTTTTTTTATATTTATCAATGCAGTTTTCTTTATTATTAAAATCGATGACATGGTTCCTAAGAACAGATGTTCGTATGTCTTATAGTTTCAGACTTTCCCATACTGACCGATTTGAATGGGCCACCCTGTATATTGATTGAATAGGCTTTAACTGGCGTCATCATAGTGGACAAACTACATCGCCGATCCGCTTGTCCAACGGCGATTATGGGCATTACCTCATAATGCGTCCATATGCATAAGTAATAGGAGAGGCTTATGTATAGCTGTCCCATTTCATCGAAGAAATATTTCTCGATTTCAGCTTAGGCAAGAAGTATAAAAAACTGTAACCTGTTTACGTACATGTATCATCGTACATGTCTTTAAAGTCTTACCCCCTTATTTATAAACGTTTGGTAACTTAACAAGCCGCTAGTAATTGTTTGTCCCTTTTGCTCTTATATACACATTGTTAAGACCGAAAGGGACAAACAATTATTAGCAGCTTGTTAAGTTAACCGATTCGTTGCGTGTTCCATTTTCAAAAACTTACCTATGGCGGCGAACAATTTTTTCATGATACGCCAAGCATGCCTTACGCCATAGAATATGATGACACATATGGGGGTTAAACTATATTTCGTATTTTCTTGTCTGTATATTTGTACAAAATATAATAGTAACCGAGAAAATAAAACCGAGCGTAAACTACTAAATAGGCCTCCCCTCTGGATCTCTACATGTACCGGTTAGATGCGACCTGCATCCATCGTGTCCCGGCGACCTTCATAAGGTCGTCTGTCGATCTTGTGGGTGGAAATCCTACGCTGCGTTTGCCTAGCCGTGGTCTCCACTCGAGCACTTTTCGACCCCATCGACCATCTGCTCTGCGTGCAATGTGGCCTGCCCATTGCCACTTCAGCTTGCTAATCCAGTATGGCTATGACAGTAACTTTAGTTCGCCTACGGATCTCCTCAATGTTGATAATAGTAACCAATTTTGTAACATAATTAAACTTGTGTGAACAGAATCTATCACAAGAGGTGTCGGATCTAACGGAGCGGCTGCAAGAAGAGAGATTCAAGACGGAGCGGCTAGAAGAGCAAATCAACGACTTGACTGAACTACATCAGAATGAGGTAACACTTGAAAAACAGAAAATATTAAGATATTGCTTTGTGACAAGGGCATTTTAAATTTTAGGGATATCCAATTAGTCTTAGAAGACCTTCTCTCGATTTTAAATTAGTTAATATTTGCGTTTAGAAATTTTAGTAAAGACATATATAGATCTTGGAGACCCAATGCGCGTCGGCTTTACCAGGATATAGCCTCACGCTTGATAGATGCCACTGGTGACCAGGTTTTTCCATACTTTCCAAAACCGGTTTTCACTCCCTAATTGTGGAACAGGTCCAAAATGTACTAATTACAGTCGAGTTTATAAATATGTATATAGCCTTATCCCGATACAAAAAGTGAAAATTGGTACACATATTTATGAACTCGACTGTACAAGCGTATCATTACGATAAAGACGAGTCGTATCTACCGGTAGGTAGGTATACGAGTTTGTCTGTGTAGCAGCGGTTGTCCAACTGGTTTATACACCGTGTTTTTATTGATTTCCGTTAAATTAAAGGGAAGCTTATTTAGGTCAAAAAATATCAATTTCTCTAAGAAACTAGTATCTTCTTAACTCTTACTGTTATTGAGTTATTAAGAAAATAAGTTTAATGACTTAACAAGTGTATTGCAACCTTTATTACATCCTAATAAAACTTATTTTGACATGTGCCGTCAGTCACCTGAGATCTTATTCTTAAGCTTCTCTCACACTTGCCATCTCAATTATTATGTATGAAAACGAAAAAACATTTTTTTACGAAATAAACAAAAGCCGATATACCAAGAAACTTCTATTAATGTACCAAGTAATTTGTCCAATTTAACGGAAATCAATAAAAACACGGTGTATAAGTTTATTTCCATTGTTTCCGTTATTGTGTAATAATTATATGTTATTTTCAACCGACTTGAAAAAAGGAGAATGTTCTCAATTCAACATGTTTTTTTTACGTTTGTTACCTCGTTTGTCAACTTCCGACTGGGTGAACCGATTTTGATGACACTTTTTTTTATTTCAAAAGTTATGCTCACTGATTGGTCCCATTTTAATTTGGTCCAGGGGGGTTACCATGACGTACTAATTCGATTCAGTTTAGGTCGAGAGCAAGGGACAAGGCTATTCGAGTCGTATATCTCTGTCCCTTTCCCTGAACCTAAACTGAATCGCATTAGTACGTCATGGTAACCCCCCAGTTCTGACAATGACTTCCATGAGATAACTATATAAGTAATATAAGTCACAAAACATTAAGCATGTACAGTCGACATCAAATATATCTTTACGGTTTAGGTTCCAAAAATATACTTACAGGACCTTAATGTCATGGGAATAAAGTCGTGTAAATATATTTTTGGCACCTAAACCGTAAGGACGTCTTTGACTTAGGGATCATCCATTAATTACGTCACACCAATTTTATGATTTTTGGACCCCTCCCTCCCCCTTGTCACACTTCATCACAATTAACTACACTCTCCCCCCATAGTGTGACGTCACATGTAGATGTTTAGTTTAAAAAGGTAAAAATTACAAATCACTTTGATTGTAACATTTTTTTAGGATTGCTTTAAATGATTTGTAAAATTAACAAAGAGAAAATTTACTTATTCTTCCTCCGTCCAAAGATTTGGGATTTTCTATTCTTTTATGTTCATGTATTCATGTAAGTGAGGATTGTGACGTCACAAACATAGAACTCCTCTCTCCCTCCTGTCACGATATGTCACATTTTGTGGACCCCCTCCCTCCCCCTTGAGGTGTGACGTAATTAATGGATGATCCCTTACTGTACACGACAAATGGACAAATAACTCAATATCACGTCAATCGATTTCAATAATTATTGTTTTAACCGACTTCAAAAGAAACTGTGATGATAGGATGGTGGAGAAATCGGTTGAATCAGTTTTTTTTTTATTTGGTGATTATTACAGGTCGAGAATCTAAAGCAAGCTTTAACCGACGTGGAGGAGAAAGTCCAGTATCAGAGCGAGGAGAGGATACGCGACATCCATGAGGCGTTAGATCTCTGTCAGACTAAAGTAAGTTCTATTTCATTGTACATACGGCATTTTCATTTCTAGGGATACCCAATTAGCGTGAGATTAAAAAAGCTTAACTTCATTCTGGTTTGTAACGACAATTTATTTTATTTATAAACACATGTTCGACTTACAGTGGAGACCAAACGCCAGAACATGGGAAAAATACAGAAAAACAATATGGGAAATGTAACAAAAAAATAATGTACAACACAGTCTAAAAAACGATTAATAGTACATTGTGCATCAAGGGAGGTAAGTACGGAATCACTAACGAGAGGCTTTTATGACTCGAGTTAGTATTCCGCTTACCGACCGTGATGCATACAATGTTTTTCATCACACTTGCCGACAAAAAAATAAGTTTTAAGACATAACATTATTAAATGACGTACTGACATTTCTATTACTCCTTAGGGAATTTCACTTTTCTATTACTCCCGCTACGCGCGCAAGCAATGACGCGCTTAGACAGCAAGTGTGATGAAAATAGTATTACAGTAGTAGGTGTCAGGCTCGTCTAACTAAAGCATCCAAGTATTGTGACAGTTTTGTACGCAGGAAACAATTGTCATAAAAAAGGTCAGCATCCTGTGGCCTATACCACAAAACTTTACAAGTGTACAATTCTACAAAATTGTATAAATTCCCATACGAAAAGTTGTCAATTTTGTAGAATTGTACGCTTGTAAAATTTTGTGGTATAGGGGCCTGGACTGATCCAACGAACCGTTCAATAAGGAGAGCGCACCGCGGGCACCGCGTAGCGGCGCGGACTTACCCCCTTATTCATAAACGTTTGTTAACTTAACAAGCCGCTAATAATTGTTTGTCCCTTTTACTCTTATGGACACATTGTTAGGACCGAAAGGGACAAACAATTATTAGCGGCTTGTTAAGTTAGCAGACGTTTATGAATAAGGGGGTTAGTCGTTAGGGACGAACAATCGTATGCGCTCAAGCACGTGAGGATTATCTACTCTACCCCGGAGTAGCAAGAGGTCGTGTAACGCCAGAAGCGTTCTTCGCCGTACATCCAGGGTCTCCAACCCGACCATACCTGCCACAAATAGTAAGGGAAAGACTACGAACAAATAAAACATGGAAGCCGCACGCCATATTAAATTGCCTTTCAAAAACGGTCCTGAATTTTAGTTGTCAAGTGTCCCCCTCTTCAATGCATCACGGTAATGAATGTCAATATCAACCTATAAAAACTTAAACCGCCATTTAAAAATAGTTGTGATTGGTCCATCAATGTTTTGATTGGCTATATTCTATAAACATTTGTCAAAGATTTTGCGCCGAAATATGCGCGGTGCTAAGAAAAGCACTATGTCCTGCCCATCTTGGCACAATTGAACAATTGCTTTTGGGGCCATTGTTAGAGCTATCGTTAGACGTCCATGTTATATATCGTCGCAGGGGAAAAATGAACGGATAGCGACCGTAGAGCCTCTTATAGAGGTATCGAGCAAATTTCTTTTGTATTCTCTCGATCACATCCCCATGTTTTTGGTCATTTGGGTCCCATACGATGCTATTTAACTCCAACCGGCTGCGAACGAAAGCGTTATATAATAATAAAGCAATTTTCGGGTCCCGGAATTGAGAAGCGGTGCGCATAATGAAACCCAAACTTTTATTGGCCCTTTTACAAATATCGACAATGTAGTCATTGAAAGTTAGCCCCCTATCAACAGTGACCCCCAAATCACGAATACTATTCACGCGCTCCAAAAAGACGCCTTGTACAGTCAAGGGCAAAAATATGTATACACTTTTGCACCTTATTTTCACGGCATAAGATAAAAAAGTGTATGCAAAAAAAAAGTGTATGTAAAAGTGCCTTTGACTGTACAGGATAAGCAGTGATCGGTTTTTTGGATTCACTCTCGCGGGATTACGCGTATAAAAAATGACGGATGTGATTAAAATGAATACTATTATATTACACACACAAGAACATATTTTTTTAACAGGAACATGGCAAATTGCATGGAAATACGAATACATAATCAAAGTTTATTTTTCAAGTTACTAACCGATCACTGATGATAAGATACCGTCACAGGCTCCCTGGAACGGAAAAATGTGATGACTTTGCACTTAGATGCATTTAATTGTAACCTGTTAATTTCACTCCATTCGGCGACTTGGTTAGTGGATTCCTGAAGCAGCCCGCAATCCTGAGTTCCAGCTACAGGCTGGAGAAGCTTCAGGTCGTTAAAGACCAAGCATTTAGATTTCTTAACCGCAGAAGGAAGATTATTTACCATGATCAGAAACAGAGTTGGTCCTAGATTACTACCCTGGCTCACGCCTGAGCGAGTAAAATAGTTGCTTGATCTAAAACCTCCGTATTTAGTGATGTGCCGTTCCCGGGAATATTCCCCAGGCGGGAATAAACCCGGGAATATTCCCTCACATAGGGAACATTGAGGAATTTTGAAAGTGTGTAGATTTACAAATTGTATGATCGAAGATTACATTAAAGCGTTAAGCATTGAAATATTTACTGAGACATTAAGAACTGAAACTCGACTACGAAAGTAAATTCCCAATGTTCCTGGGTTTATTCCCAATTTTCCCTGGGTTTATTCCCATTGTTCCCGAAGTTTATTCCCAATGTACCCGGGAATTTTTCCATCTTTGTCCGTATTGAACATATTGTTTTCGATCTTTAAGATAGCTACAGAAAAAAATTGCAAATTAGGAGAACACATAGACGAAAGCTTAGCCAGTAAAATATCATTGTGGACCAGATCGAATGCCTTTCTGAAATCGAAGTAGGCAGCGTCGACTTGCATACCTACATCTAACAGGGAAGAGACGTAATCTACAAGACATATATCGCTACCCCAATATTACACGGTTCTATGTAACATTTTCGGAATAATTAAATCTGGACTAAGTGTCAGTGTGACAATGTTCAAATTTCAAGTGGACAAAATGACAACATAGAACTTTGTAATATTGGGGCAGCGATATGGCTGGTAGTCGTGGAACGGCCTCTTCGAAATCTATGCTTGTACGTCATCGAATTTTTGGCTTATTTGGCTGAGGAGACGCTGATTAATAACACCTTCGAATATTTTCCCGAAGACCGAGAGGATGGAATTAACCTGTAAACCACTGCGTTTCATCATATCATCATCATATAAGCCGAAAGACGTCCACTGCTGAACATAGGCCTCCCCCAAAAATTGCCACATTGACCGGTGACCCGGGTATGTCTGAAAACTACGACCAAGACTAGTGATGGGTCGTTCCCGGTAACTTACTCAACACAGTACAGGGAATATTCCCAAACGGAAACTTTCCCCATAGTAAGATTGGGAAATTACCGGGGACCCATCACTCTAAGACCACCGGGGGATGGGCAGCATCCCTAAAGTGCGGTGGAGACACTGCGATCGCCAACCCGCATGCCAAGCGTGGCGATTATGGCAACTACCCCCCATGAATTTGCACTGCGTTTGTATTACAGATAAGCAAGTTAGAGCAATGGATGGCGGGCGGAGTTGCGGGTGGCGGCGGTGCGGGTGGTGAGGCCGTCGCCGCACTACCGCCGCGGCTGCTACTGGTCAAACTGCTCAACGTCGCGCTCACGTTGCTACAGCTGGCCTTGCTACTGGCGGCCACCGTCGCCGGTGTGGCCATGCCCTTCCTGCGCACCCGGTATGTCTCACTACCGCGGCTGCTACTGGTCAAACTGCTCAACGTCGCGCTCACGTTGCTACAGCTGGCGTTGCTACTGGCCGCCACCGTCGCCGGTGTGGCCATGCCCTTCCTGCGCACCCGGTATGTCTCACTACCGCGGCTGCTACTGGTCAAACTGCTCAACGTCGCGCTCACGTTGCTACAGCTGGCGTTGCTACTGGCCGCCACCGTCGCCGGTGTGGCCATGCCCTTCCTGCGCACCCGGTATGTCTCACTACCGCGGCTGCTACTGGTCAAACTGCTCAACGTCGCGCTCACGTTGCTACAGCTGGCGTTGCTACTGGCGGCCACCGTCGCCGGTGTGGCCATGCCCTTCCTGCGCACCCGGTATGTCTCACTACCGCGGCTGCTACTCGTCAAACTGCTCAACGTCGCGCTCACGTTGCTACAGCTGGCGTTGCTACTGGCTGCCACCGTCGCCGGTGTGGCCATGCCCTTCCTGCGCACCCGGTATGTCTCACTACCGCGGCTGCTACTGGTCAAACTGCTCAACGTCGCGCTCACGTTGCTACAGCTGGCGTTGCTACTGGCTGCCACCGTCGCCGGTGTGGCCATGCCCTTCCTGCGCACCCGGTATGTCTCACTAGAGGCTCGTCAAACTGCTCAACGTGGCACTAACGTTGCTGCACGTCAATTGTGTTACCAATAATAAAGGAAAATGACGAAGTTTTATTTTTCAATAAGTCCAGGATCGATTACTGAGCCGAGTACTTACACGTATTTTTGTAAGTATATGAATGCAGTTTTTCTTTTTACTAAAATCGAAGTCATGGTTCTTAAGACAAGATTTCGCTCCATACTGACCCATTTAGATTAATAATCCTGTATATACAGTATGTATCACCTCGTAGAGCAAAGAAATAAACCCATTAATATTTAGATCATACTAAACAACTTTTACTATGGCGCCAAACTCGAATTCGCAAAAAAAAATCTGTCCCTTACAACGTGTTCATGATCACGCAATCAAAATGTATGAAACTGTCAAAATTTTTTTTCGTGAATTCGGGTTTGGCCCCATAGTAAAAGTTGTTCGGTATGATCTAAACATTAATGGGTTTCTTTCTTTGCTCTACGAGGTGATACATACTGTATGTATATTGGTAAGGAACAAATACTTATCGGTTTCCTTAATTAAGAGACGTTTATCGAATAAGGGGGTTAACGGATGAACAATTTTATTTTGCTCTTCCGCGATTGTATCGCGGTAGAGCAAAGCAATATTGTTCATCCTTTGATATGGGGGCATTTTCACTTCTAGGGACACCCAATTAGCTTAACTCTCACAAAAAAGTTAACTTCGATGTCAGCTTTGTAACGACAATTAAGCATGAAATATTTACGTAAATCCACTTTATTCATGTTTTTATATTGCATATACGCGTATTATTTCTGGATTAAATGATAAAAGAATACTTTTGTTAATATTTAAACAAAGCTCACATCGAAGTTAACTTTTTTGTGAGAGTTAAGCTAATTGGGTGTCTCTAGAAGTGAAAATGCCCAATGGACTTCCGCAAAGTAACGCCTGATTCAATTAATTAAGGGGGATAACCTTTACCTTTTTAATTCCAGAGTACGCGTCCTAACAACAAGCTTAGCCGTGATGCTCGGTGTGATGGTCTTAAAGCAATGGCCCGAAGTCACCCAGCTCTCAGAGCACCTAGTGCGGCGACTCAAGGAGTACCTACTAGACAAGCACCATGACAGGTAATGAGTACGCGCAACTGCGGTCGCTATCGCCGTATGGGGTTGTGTTGTGGGGTAGGCTGCGACCATATATAACATGGACGTCTAACGCCAGCTCAAAAATACCCCCAAACCCAATTGTGCCAAGATGGGCAGGACATAGCGCTTTTCATAACACCGCGCATATTTCGGCGCAACATCTTTGACAAATGTTTGTAGAATATAGCCAATCAAAACTTTGATGGACCTATCACAACTATTTTTAAATGGCGGTTTAAGTTTTTATAGGTTGATATTGAAATTCATTACCGTGATGCATTGAAGAGGGGGTGACATTTGTCGATAAAAATTCAGGACCGTTTTTGAAAGGCAATTTAGTATGGCGTGCGGCTTCCATGTTTTATTTGTTCGTAGGGGGTAGGCTTCATGCTTCAGGTGAATGGGGACGCATTAGTTGTTATAGCCTCGTAAGGCCCAACGTACTATTATTAGCGAAGCCCGGACGACGGGATCAAAAATGAACTAATCACTAGTGCTTAATAAAATATCGACTATTCTATCGACATCCATTATGAACAATTTTTTAATTTAAGGATGCAATGTAATATAAATTTAAGGATGCAATGTAAATGAATAGTTTATTTTTGTGATACCTTAATAAAGATTTTCTATGTCTATGTCTAATGTGAAATTTATAGATTACACTTTCCCTAGTTCTTCGACTTATTTTCCAGATATAAAAAAAAATAAAACAGCAACTTTTTTAGTCAACCCATTATGATATTTCTTGTGAATAATTTCGCCTTGAGGATGTAAAAGTAATCTTAACAAGTGCACTTTGAAATTTTGAACGATATTCAAGCTGGTTTTTAGGCTTTCATTTCGGTTTTGCAACTGTCCTATGGTATTAGGTATTAATGACATATTATTGTTTATCAATTTTGGATCGCAATGCGTCTGATTACGTACGGTTGCATAAATTATTATTGATCAATACATTTCTAATCCACAAAATGTTGGTATGGATGTCGATAGAATAGTCGATATTTAACTAAGCACTAGTGACAAGTGCATCTTTGCTCCCGTCATCCGAGCTTTGGTTATTAGGACAAAAAAAATTACTCATAACGACCCTTTGTCATATATTTTCAAAGAAATTTGAATTTTTTTTGTAGGTCCCAAAATAAAAAAACAAACTATCCTTTTTTTAGAACACTGGGTTAAATAATTCCACTTGTTCTAAAATAGAACGGGCCTTACTAGGATAGTGTTGCATCAGCCAATGAAAACCTTACACGCCCCATATCGTCTGAATACTTACTCAACATCGGATCTACAGCAATGAAATAAATAAATAAATGTCTTGGGACATCTAACAGATATCGGCCTAGTCCCACGGTAAGCTCAATTAAGGCTTGTGATGTGGGTATCAAGCGACGATATATATAATAGATTAATACATATACAGGGTGGAAAAAGATTTTGGGTCAGTGAGGGCAGCTACCAGATCCTGTGTTGCTACGCGAAAATGATCTTAGAAGACCTTCCCGCGATTTTAAATTTATGAAGAATGGCGTTTACAGATTTAAAAAAAAACATACAGGGTGCGAGAAAATGGTCATTTTTGACAAACCTTTTTTTTGATGCCAATCGATGCTGTTTCTGTTCAGGATCAAAAGCTTGTATGGGACCAAAAAAATATTTTCGGATAGAAAAGCCGCAAACTGAGATTTAAAATTCCCATACAAATTGTATGAAAATTAAATTTTTTTTTATCACACTTAATTTTTTCATGCCAATCGATTCCATTCCTATCCAGTACAAATAGTTTCCTCGGGGTCAAATTACGGCAACGTATAAAAAAGCCAAGAATTAAAAACAAAACTGTTTTCATACATTTACTATGGGACAAAAGTGAAACTTTAATTACATTATCTGTCACGCTATCTGTTTCTAATGTTTACATACAGTATTATTGTCATTTAACATAGGAGGACAAATTAGCGTGACAGATAATGTAATTACAAAGATTCACTTTTTTTCGATAGTAAATGTATGAAAACAGTTTTCTTGAAATTTTGTTTTTTTTACATTGCCATAAGTTGACTCCTAGGAAACTATTGGTATTGGACATGAATTAAATCGATTGGTATAAAATAATAAAGCGTGAAAAAAATATTTTTAAATTTTCATACAATTTGTATGGGAATTTTAAATCTCGATTTGCGGCTTTTCTAGCCGAAAATATTTTTTTGGTCCCATACAAGCTTTTGATCCTGAACAGAAACAGGATCGATTGGCATCAAAAAAAAAGTTTGTCAAAAATGACCATTTTCTCGCACCCTGTATACTTTTTTCAAAAACTGAAAACGCCAATCTTCTTTAATTGGAAATCGCGGGAAGGTCTCCTAAGACCATTTTCGCGTAGCTAAACAGGATCTGGTAGCTGCCTTCACTGACCCAAAATCTTTTTCCACCCTGTCAAAATATATTTTCAAAATCAAAATATATTTATTGGTATATAAAATATAGGTTACAACTTGAGTTAGTGGCCGAAACCTCCATGTAAGTATAAAAATACTTGTGTTAGGAGGTTTCGCTACTTCCATTCGGAACATTTAATTAGTGCTATTTTAGGTAAATACATTACTATGTGAATTGTGAATATTACAATGCTCAAATAACTTATCTACATGTATTATTTACTAGAGCTAGATACCTTCATACTCTAGGTGAGAACATTTCTTAAATCTAAACTTATATTTATGGTGTGTGTGTGTGTGTGTGTGTGTGTGTGTGTGTGTGTGTGTGTGTGTGTGTGTGTGTTTGTGTGGGTGTGTATGTGGGGGTACAATGTATTTCTGATTATAATATACATTATATTTATACGGTCGTAAGGAGTGATTCTGTGTCTTCATAACTTAATTTCAGCAACCATTGAGTTATTACTTTTTTACATTTGCTTTGTTGCATTGGGTAGATATCTAGAGTTTTATTTAATTTATTATAGATTTTGGATGATAGGGCATTATATTGTCTCTTTGCAAATTGCGACTTAGCTGGCCAAGAAGGAGCCACCACATGGTTTCGTCTTCGCAGGAGCAAGGACGGGTTAAAGAAGAGTTTCTTATGTAGTCTGAGCACTGCTAGTGACACATATAGCTGCCTTGTGCTTAAGAGGTTTAGCTCTTGATACAAATTGCTAGTTGGGTATCTTCTTGGCAGACTTTGCATTACCTTGAGTAGGCATCTCTGTCCTCTCTCCAGCTCTAGGAATTTAATCTTAGTAGCACCGCCCCACACCACGATACAATAACTTATTACCGATTGTGCTAGAGTTTTGTACAATTGGGAGAGTAAATTTTTATTGGCGACATTTCTTAATATTTTAAATATCCATATCAGTTTTCTGATGCGGTTTTTGATGTACTCGATATGGGAGTGCCAGCTCAGCCGCTGGTCAAGGATGACCCCAAGGTATTTGGTGTCTACTACTTTACTAAGATGTTCACAATTACATGAAGTGGGTAAGTCTTGATTACATGTGTGTATTTTTAAAGTTTTGTCAGGTTTAGGTTGTGTATTTTGATATTTGGAAAAGCACATGTAGTTTGTTTTCTCCACGTTCAGCGTTAGAAGGTTCTCTTTTAGCCAGGTGGTAATCAGCTTTATACCTCTTTCAGCGTAAACATATGCGGACTCCCATGTTTTAGCTTTAAAGAGTACAGCTGTGTCGTCAGCATAGGAGAAAACAAGCCCATTGTCAAGTCTGAGATTAGTAAGGTCGTTTATGTAAATCAGGAAGAGGGTGGGACCGAGGATACTTCCCTGGGGGACACCAAAGGTGACTTCCTCCTCCTGACTCACACAGTCGCCGACCCTCACTCTTTGTCTGCGGTCGCACATGTAGTCCCGAAACAGTTCCAAGGGAGTCCCGCGGATCCCTATTCGTTCTAGTTTCTGCACAAGAATGGAGGGAGAGACCGTGTCAAAGGCCTTCTTTAGGTCAAGGAACACTGTCACGCACTTCTCACCATCGTCCGTGACCTTCGTTATTTCAGAAGTAAGTGCCAGGACAGCATCCTCCGTGGACCTGCCATTTCTAAAACCGAACTGCGATTGTGAGAGTATATTAAAACTGTTTAGGTAGGTTTTAAGCCGATTGTTTAATGCTTTTTCAATAATCTTAGAGATGGCAGGCAATACAGAAATAGGTCGATAGTTGTTGGCACTGTCTCTCTCTCCACCCTTGAACACTGGGGTTACAATGGATTGCTTTAGTGGGCGCGGGAAGATACCTTTGTCAAAGCAGAGGTTGACTAGGTGACTAATAACAGGTACGATCATAGGCTTGGCTAATTTTAGAAAATGAGAGTTTATCCCATCCCATCCAGGTGCGCTATCTGATTTAAGATTAGTAATGATGTTGTCTATTTCTTTTGGGTCTGAGTTGAAAAGTACAAAAGAAGCTGGATAGGTCGGGGTTGGTATGTACAAGTCGGGTGGATCTACATAGTTACTGTGGGCTATATTTTCTGCAAGATGTCTGCCCACATTGGCGAAGTATTTATTGACGTAATTAACTGCTTCTAGAGGAGAAGATTTCGAGCTTAATAATTGTAAATTTTGGGTTTTCGTAGGTTTGTAATTGGTTACTTTTCTGATAGCTGTCCACAACGCTTTTGGGTTTTTAGAAGATTTGGTAAGAAGTTCTCTGTCGTATTTCTGTTTTTGTTTCCTAATAATTTTATTACAGAAATTGCGGTATCTACGGTATGTCAAACGCAGGACTTCATTGGTAGGATCAGCACGTAAGTTTTTTTGCATCTTGTTACGGTTCCTTATACAACGAAGTAAGCCCGGAGTGATCCATGGCTTTATATTGCGTAGTTTGTGTGGGACGTTTATTATTTTTTTACTTTCGTCAAGTGAAATTATGATTTTATGAATAAGTTGTTCAGCAACGAAATTGGGGTCATTATTAAGCAAAAGAAGATCGATGTTTTTATTTTGCAAATTTTTTAGTGCTACGTTAAAGTCTACTTTTTCGATATTCTTTTGTGGACTATTTTTATCCCTAATTCGTTTCATTACAAGGAGTATAGTTTGGTGATCTGTGATAAATGTCTCTAGGATTGCTATGTGAGCGGATGTACAACAATCGCCAATTTTAACCATGACATGATCAAGACAGTTTTTATCTCTTGTTGGCAGCGTATGTCCCGGAAGTATCCCCTGAGTAGCTAGCATGTCGAGATAAATCTGCCTATTTTTGGTGTCGTGTGGAGGTTCGTTGCTTCGGGGAATAAGATTAATATTAATATCGCCTGTTATTATGATATTTCTACTTGATTTAATAGTCTCTAAATGGGTACACAGGGATTCTATGAAGGTTGATGCATCAGTGTTTGAAGGTGATCTGTATATGCCAAGGAATACTACATCTTTATGTGTTAACTGGATACAAGACGCATGATTTAGCTTGACTTCAGTCGCAATGATGTTAAGGTTAGTTTTGAAATATGCAACTACACCGTCATTCTGATTTAAATTAAATTTAGATGCTAGCGAGGTGTAATTCTTCATATTAGGAACTGGTTTATGAGATACTAAGCGGCATTCAGTGAGTATTAGTATGTCTAATTCGAAGCTCATCATGGACAAAGTTACATTTAGGTTTTCGAAATTTGCGTAAACACTTCTAATATTCTGTGTTACGACAGTCAGGTCCCTATTTGTTACTTGGAAGGATTTGTTAATGTGTTCAAGATCACATACAATAGACTGCGCAACTTCGATTGAATCTATTTCATTTATCAAGTCCGGTTGTGCTTCCATTTAGAGCAGGCTATAAAGAATGACAGGGGTATCTAGAAGGGATTTGTTATTATTTATCACTGTTAATATTTTTGTGTAAATGAATACTCGTATATGGCAAAACTTCTTAAAAAATGAATAAATGTGGTAGTTGTGTATTTTGTGACTATTAAAAATGTATAAATTAAAGTTTGGTGCGTACTTATGATAAGTTAGAGACGTGTGTGTGTGTGTGTATAAAGATAAAGCTATACATGACGTAATATAACGTTTAACACTATCAGGGCCGCATGCAAGGCCGAGGTTAGTGTCAGTCGATTTCCATGCGAACACAATCGAAAAATGCGAGAAACCTATTTCGAGTGTTAGGAACACTTTGTTACAATGGTGACTAGGGGTCCATAAAAGGGAACCCATGTGAAAGATGATAGTAAGTATAAGGGTAAATAGTCATATTGCACCTCCGAGTTGTTGAATTTGAGCTTCACTGTGTACTAAAATAATCCTCGAATTTTCATCTTTTCGAAGATAGACTTTTCCGCGTCCAGTCCAACAGTATTTGTACTGACCTGCCTTTTTGAGTTCCCGGGCTAAAAAGTGTAATCTTGATGCTTTCGCGGTTAGCTGTTCCGCGATGAATATTGGCGTATCAGTTGACGTTTTTAATCCGGCCTGTTTGGCTCGTAGGCTATCTTTATTTTTAATATTGTAATCCTTGCAGTGTTTGAGCATATTATTTCGCAGGAGCATGGAGGAGGTTTCTACGACAACAGGTGTGCTGACGGGGGCGCTGGTGTTCTCCTGCTTGCCCCTTACACGGTAGATGTCCGAAATGTCAGTTCTTTGTAATGGGCAGCTAACAGACTGGGCCAGGCAGGTTACCATTGTGAGCAGGTCCTCTTTGGTTTCATTCTTTTGTCTAGGTATATTTCTGATTTCAAAGTTTCCTTTCTTACTTTCTCTTTGCATATCTTCTAACTTTCTTTCCAAGGAGGAGATATACTTTTGATCTTCGGCTCTTTTACTTTCAAGTATGTCAACTTTTTTTCTCATTTCTTCATACTGGGCCGATAAAAATGAAATTGACTCCTCAATATTCCTATTGGATTGTTGAATTTCTGTTAAGGTATTTGTGTTCTTTTTTGTTTCTAGAAGTTGTTCTGCCAACATTTTGGTTATTTCCGCTTTAAAACTAGCTAGCTCGCTAGTTTGGTCTTCATCTCGTTTCCTTTTTGCGGGCTGCTGCAAACAGTTAGGCGGTGTAGTGTCTAACTCACCTAATCTTTGCCGCACATCGTCCGAGAGCGATTTGTCTGGAGTCGCCATGAATACCAGGGCACTATGACCGTAGAGGAGGTGAGAAGTCTGCGCGCACGCTGATAGGCTAGGGGGCGGGGCGCGGCTACCGGCAGCGCGCTAATCAGGTAAAAGTAGGCGTGGTCCGGTTCGGTTTGGCGGGCTCGAGTAGGCGGCGCTTGCGCACTATTTGAATAGACTGGGGCCACTCACGCGCATGCAATTCACTAGGGTACCAGGATCGTAGATTGAATTACGCCAGTTGCGCTTAGCTCCTGCACTGGTTATGCACTCCTATTTTTTATTGTTAATTATTTATGGCAAATTTCTATTTAATTTAAGAAAATAAACTGTAATATATCACTAGACGCGTCTGCACCAGAAGGTGGTCCGGGGGGAAGAGGCCCTGTATACTTAAATACATAGACAGGCATGACCAAAGAAGAAATATTTGTGCTAAATAAATACACAAATAATGCCCTCGCCGGGATTCAAACCCCGAACCTCCAGCTTCGTAGGCAGGGTCACTACCAACTAGGCTACGGAGGCTGACTAGAATTAACCTTTTGACCGACAGACGGCTTAGAAATACGCCGAGCTTCAGATGCAACGCGTTCACGATTATTTAAGCGAAATTGAACTTTACGAATTACCGGGTAAGTCGCTATTGTTTCGGCGACGTTGACGTCTGTAGCCGTCGTTGGCCCTGTAGTCACGATTTTCCGTTATCTTCTATGGCCGACTTTGGCGGTCAAAGGGTTAATTCATGGAAATATCACCTTTTTTTCACTCTGAATAAGGGTGTTTTTTTTTATCAAAGTGCAGATACGATGTTGAGTAAGTAACCGGTGATATGTATTTTACTGAGTTACTGACCTACTTTTAATATGGGGCCAGCACCAAAAACCGCAAAAAATACTGTTTTATACATTGTAGTCGTGGGGAAACTTTGCGGGTTAGTACAGTAACAGCTATATAACTTACACGTATGAGTTGGCAGAGGTTTTTTATGGCTTATGAAACACCCTTTAAATGGTTATATATGGTGTAATAAAGACAGAACTGAATGCTTAGATAAGTTGCTAATCGCTAACGCTTAATCGTCAATCGTAAACGAAAGGCAACTAATTGTCTTTGTCGCACTAATATGAAAGAGTGACAGAGAGGGAAAACTACGATACGCTACTAAGCGTTAGCGATTGGCAACTTGGCTAAGCATCCTGTACAGTCATCGTTAATAGTATCTCATGCCACGAAGGTCGCAATCCTTCGGCATCATCGTCTGCGCGCATTGGCGCACTTACCGAACAAGTGTGATGAAAAATATTGCAGCCCTCGTGGTATAATACTATTTACGATAACTGTACTGTATATAACACCATGTTATGTATCAGCTAATGTGGACCTATAATTGGCGTTCATGAAAAGTAAGTGAAATGAAAAAAGTTCATGAAACAGTTTATTTCAGAAGCTTTAGGGTCTTGTTTTCATATTTGAATTGCGAATGTGATTTTGGAATGATGAGTTAGAAAGAAGTTTGAAGTTTCAATACGCATCAAGACTACTGTCAATATAATGATTAGAATTAGTTTTTTTATTGTAATTTTTGTACTATTATTTTTAGTCTCATTTGACCATTATTATTTTATATACTATTCACATCCAACACGCTTTGTATGTATAATAATGTATATGTATGTATAATAGATATAGCATACATAAATCATATCAATAAAATATAGTATTTATAAATTCAATATGTGTAAATCCATGTAAAATATTTAATTTTATAAATGGACCTAATTGCAATAGTTATTTTAAATTAAGTTTTTTTTTATTTTGTTTTGTTTAATTTTCTTTTTTTTTCCACTACAGGTATGAATGCAATGCGTTATGTGGTTAACTAAACAGAATTCGGCGTTATTGGTGAATTTAGGTAAAATATTGCAATTTAGTCCTGTTAATTTTGTCTTTTTTTGGCAAAATACATTGTACAAGGACGAAATTGTCTTGACATACTAATTAAGTTAAAATAATTCAATTGTTGTTGATGGTAAGTGAAATTTGACGATTACTTTAGAAGCATAATTGGCTCAACCGAAAAACTCAATTTGACTTTTCATTTTCAACAACTGTTGGTATACTATTATATCAAGAATGACATTGTAAAAAAAATATTGATCTTTATGGCAATGATAAAAATATTATTGACAATAGTTAGACGTATTTTTAAACTGTTGAATTGTAAAATAGAATACAAGCGATGTGAATTAGAATGTATCGTTTTGTATTATTTTTTTACTGGTAACCATCTTGTATTTTATTTTATAATCAAACATGTATCGTTTTGGTGGCGTAGTTTGTTATATGATTGTCTTGCAACTTTAATTCGCAACGAAGAAATAATAATTGTTGAGCATCAGATACAACATACACCGTGTTTTTATTGATTTCCGTTAAATTAAAGGGAAGCTTATTTAGGTCAAAAATAATCAATTTGTCTAAGATACTAGTATCTTAACTCTTACTGATATTGAGTTATTAAAAAAATAAGTTTAATGACTGAACAAGTGTATTGCAACCTTTATTACATCCTAATTAAACTTATTTTGACATGTGCCGTCAGTCACCTGAGATCTTATTGTTAAGGTTCTCTCACACTTACTATTTCATTTATTATGTATGAAAACGAAAAAAATTTTTTCGTTTTCATACATAATATTTTCCGAATTCGACTATAAGCAATATACCAGATAGCTCCAATTAGCGTACCAAGCAGCCTGTTAAATTAAACGGAATTGAAAAAAAAACACGGTGTATAAGATGTTGTTTTATAAGCGAATTAATAATTGTATTATAAAATGAAAGTTCATTTTTACAATGTATTAGTAAAATGGCTTTTCTTTGTTTCGATTTTGTGTTTGAATGTTGATAGCTACTTTTAAAATTTTAGTGTCATGTCATGACTGCTCAGATATATTACAACTCAAACAACGGCATTTTACAGTAGCTGTCAGATATATCGTAGCGTCCATGGTGCTCAAAAATATCTAAACAAGCACTCTAACACGGTCAATAAGGGCCTGTTCAGATATTTGCGATCACCTTATACGCTTCGGTATATCTGATGGCGACTGTACATTCTGTACAACACATGATACTAAAATTGTCCAAAATGTACACATTTTGTCAAACTGAGAATATGTCGCCGATGTTAAAAGCGACTTTCTGCCAATGTATATAGGTCATTTTAACCATTAGGTCCTAACTTGGAATTGCAACTAGGACGTTTCGTTGTCAGCTGTACGCAGGCAGTCACGTGACACGCTGCCGCTACATGCTACATGTAACAGTGATATTTATAGCTGTATGTTATTTTAGTTGCGATCTAGTGATTGTATTAAACTTTGTTTCGTATACCGGCTGGGCCCGGAGGTCAATGCTAAAGGATGTTAGTCAAAATCTCGAATCCAAGCGATATATCACAATTCTTTGTCGTCGGTGACGGATATTTCTAGTTTTTCTGGAAACTCGGCGGTAGTAGTATTTTTTAATAAATTATTTAACAATATCGTCGGGTTTCCTGAAGGGATAGAGCACACTGTATATACTTTTTTTACGGGAATGGTTTTGCCATCACATTAGCTTTTAAAATATTGCGAATATTTTTTTTTCGGAAAGCTTTACTCGGTAGACGGTGCGTTTCTGCTCACGAGTCGCTATCAGATACATCGAAGCGATCAAGTGGTCATAAATATCTGGACATGTCGCATTCCAGTGTTTATATACTAATATTTGCACACCTTGGCCGCTTATATGTATCAGATACCGACTATGCTACTACAATTACTGTATTACAATTTATAGTAAACGCTTTTATACAATCAACTACAAAATCTCGGCGACGAAATTAAAAATACCGACTGAACGATCATATGCTTAAAATTGTAGTACTTTATTTTTAGCGACAGTGAATGTTGTAGTCAATTTTATTAATATTAAATGCAGAATATGTATATTTAGCGAAATATCCTCTAGCGCGGAGTATGGACGCTCGTAGCTTTCGTAGTGAATGTTAGTATTTTCATGAATTTGAATATTCGAGTGTCTTAATCAACGGCTAGCAATAATATAGGGGTAAAAATTCACATGTAAGTGTGGCACGACAAGGAAAAATACTAAATGATAATTAAAGTACCTAATTCGATACTTCCAAATAGTTATCTTATACGTGTTGAATGAACATTTAAGAAAAGTGTCACCTGTGTCCAATATACTAGGCAATTATAGAAATATGCTATCATAGAAATAAAATTAAATGCGAGCGTCCGCACCCCGCGTTAATCTCTGTAAACTATCTAGAAAAATCTTTTTATTAAACTAAACAATACTGATATTTTTAAAGAATACATTCCAAAATTTCTTACGGAATAGCGAGTATAATAGCCAATACTTCTATCTACTAATATCTAGAACTTTAGGCTAAATCGCCAAGTTGACCAGCGTTGTTGCGATGTACAAAATATAAGGTTTTGCCGTTTGTTAAGTTGTCGATGTAATTATGTACATATTATTTACGTTTTGTTCTAAATAAGTTTATTTTTGTGACGTTTATTGGCTCTGCGCATGTTGTTGACGAATGTAAATGTTGTGCATACGAACGAATTGTCAAATAAATTATTATAATATTCAACTAATTGTTGGACTCTTCATTATTGTGTTGTGAGAATGGGCATTCTATTTCAGTGTATTATAAAAATACAATGTTTCAATCACTTGAAATTCATTTGGTATTTAAAATTTTTACATAGTGGATCAAGATAAGTTTCAATGTTTTTGTGACATTTTATTCGTTAAAAATATTTCTTTATGAAATATCAAACGTTAAGCTATATTGTTGGTACATTATATAGAAAGATGGAACATTTTGTTCACGACTACTTTTTCTTGATTCACTGCCGTGACAACAAGTTTACGAAGATCTAAGTTACGGCAAATGCTAAAATGAACAAAGATTTGAGCATCTTAGACTGACTGTGATTATCCCATAAATATGTCTACATAAAGGATGATAATCTAGTTCCTAAATATTTTGGTTAAAATTATACATTATTAAATTACAAACGAGTATAGCTAAATTGAGCTAGTGAAACAGATGGGCATGGGCAACTAAAAACATGTCATACATTCACTATGCAAAAATTCGCTCCGGGGAAAGTGTAACAGGGTGAATATCTGAGCGTTTCAACCGCCTAATTTTGGTGGCATCATTATTTGCCGAAGTTTCTATTCGTTACAATGTGCTACTCTGCCATTTGAAGGAGGCACGGTACCTTATACAAATGACGAAGTATAACATTAAGACGTTTAAAAATGATGCCACCAAAATTTGGCGGTTGAAACGCTCCGATATTCACCCAACATGTGTTTCACTTATTCAACTTGACTACCTATAATGGCTTAGTGTTAATCTCTATGGTATATCAAATTGAATTTATGAAATTGTGTAATAATGATTATTTATAAAACAGTTACTTGAGACTAGAATATTATAGAGCGCTTCAGGTAATATTCATCAATAATGTTAACCTTTTGGAACCAATGACTAATATATTGGTACCGCAGGTTCTACGTCAAAGACTGATACGTAAGTCGCGGGAAATTCAAAATACTAATGGATTCTTGAATCTCACTATAATTGGAAATTTCTAAGAATTAACTTTTGAAACTTTAGAAATGAGCCTTATATATATGACGTTAAGTAAGACTATCGGAAAAACGGTTAGCCTGACCCTCATATTAATAAGGTTTAATCTATAACTGTCAAAAGTTAATTCTCAGAAATTTCCAACTATTGTATGTTTTGTCTATGACGCTCTTAAATAATTTTCTACTCTCTGGTCAGAGTGATTCGTTTTCACATTGGTTTAGACTTTCGTGTCTATGATCGCCCATCGAACGTGTGTTGTATGGTTGTACATTTGTATTGAATGCGAGTGAGATGTTGTAAATTTTGTTGCCGGCTATGGATTGAATTAATTAAATAAATCATCACAAATTATTAGAACTGAGTTTTATTCGTTAGATAATCTTAATCCTTTTTTCTTTTGGCTGTATTTTCACCGTCCGTTTTTCGCTCTATAATAATATTAATAATGAACATATTATTTACAGTTGGAAACCTAGTCTACTCAGAAACCTTCACAAAGTAACGTTATAATATAAATCAGATTGTAAGAAATTTCTTACTACTTGGCATTTGCACATATTTCTAGAGTTCCAATTAGTTCAGAGTACCTGGGTGCTTAGACAAGTTGCCAATCGCTAACGCTTAATCGTCAATCGTAAACGAAAGGCAGCTAACTGTCTTTGTCGCACTAATATGAAAGAGTGACAGACAGGGAAAACTACGATACGCTACCAAGCGCTAGCGATTGGCAACTTAGCTAAGCATCCTGATGATTTGTCGATAAAAGTTGTTTGTTTGTACATTATAATGTCTGAGGAAAAAATAAACGCTGTATAAAAGTGAAAAATAGTTTATTAAAACTTGTATACTTATCAGTTAAATACAAAATCTCTGCATTAAAATTAAACACAAATACATATAAATATTTTTTCATCTAGAAATATATTATTAAAAACTTACACACTGGAAGTATATTTTCCCAAATCACGCTTAGTATTTAGCGATTCACGCTTCTTGGAAAGCACCATGCCCTAAATGGTTCAATAAATAATCTAAAGTCTGACATAAATACCACAATTGGTATATTCCTATTTTTGTAGGAAAAACATTCGTTTGTTCCTTTTGGATTCTAAATATTCTTTAGGAGTTAATATAATCCGACTTAGTTTTTAAAATTAACTGTATGAAGAAAAAAAATTGCTAGATTACCAGGTAATTAGGGATATGCGTGTATTCCAAATACCTACTAGTTAAACCAGCGGTATTTGTTAATATTGGCAGTAAAAAATCTCAGTATACTCTTAATCAGAGGTTCGTGTGATGATGGAACTAGGACCGATTTTTAAGCAAAATTATACGTAGTAGAGTTGACTGAAGCCGTTCTATCCAACAAAGGCTTCGGCGGCAGGGGCGGTTTCTCCATTTGCGAACCAAAACCAGAGTCTTCAAAGTCGTCCACTTCAACTAGATTGTTGTCTATGGCGGTATCGGGTTCGACTAAGTTATGGTCTATAAAGGAATCGGGTTCGACCAGGTTGTGGTCTATAAAGGAATCGGGTTCGACCGTATTGTGGTCTACGAAGGACTCGGGTTCGCGGCCGAAACTGTCGTCGGGTTGGTCGATTATCTCCACTTCTAAAGAATCGTCGAGGAACTGTGCCGGTGACCTGTGAGGAATGGAAGAAGTAATGGATAGTGTGATAGCTGTTAGAATAGTTTGGATTCAAGTTCATATGCACCAGTGTATGGGTAATGAAAGCTTCAAATATTTTGTAGTAGTCAATGTGGCCAAAAAGTTCAATTTAAATATACACGGTGCCCATGAAAATCTAATTCGCTAAGAGAAGCTTACTATAAGAAAAATCGGTGTATTTTCATCTGATTTTTTTTTGTAGGAATCTCGAAAAAAAAGTCACAGTTTGGTTTCTTTGAAACTAATCAAAATCGGGCAAACTTTTTAAATATAATATGGTCTGAATTACACCAGTTATCCTTCCTCTTCCCTATGGGCACCGTGTATAGTGTAGTGACACATCAAGAATTTTAGGTCGCCAGGACTAACAAAGTAAAATGAATGATGGCAACTTACACTTCCCAATTACGTACGAAATCCATTATGAGAGAAAGTGTACATCAGGGTCACGTTTTATAATAGCACATTACGACACAAGTGCGAAAAACCTGAAATTCGAAACGAGTGGCGATGTTTTAAAACACGACCGATAGGGAGTGTTTAAATCGACACGAGTTACGAATTTCGTTTTTGCACGTGTCTCGTACGACGTTTTTTAGTGCAGATGGCACTCCGAAGTTTTGGACCTGACGTAAAATGACACACTTCTCGCACTAGAGCCTAAAAAAGGCATCATCTGTACTAAAAAGGTACATTTTACAATTTCGTTGTTTGCCTCTATAAACGCACTCAAACATATTGGCTAGAAAGATAGGCAAACAGCAAAATTGTAACTTTATAAAACGCGACTCAGATGTATGAAAGTAGGAGAGTATTGTTCATTATTATGATAAAGAAATCCCTTCGCCAATTCCCGCCCAGGTAGCTTCTAACAGAAACAGTCATTGACAACAACACATTTCATAATTCACAAAAGTGACATTCACAATAAGAAACTAAAGCACCCAAGCCATTTATGTAATACAATTAGTGAAATAGAATAGAAAATAGAATAATAATAAAAGATAACACATGTAGAATAAGGGTTCAAAATAAAATGCATCCATAGCTTTACCAATTCCGTTTTATTATTCATTAATCAGCTTACACTTGTCCATACATTACTGACCTTAGCGCGAATTAATATGTCGATACACAACGTAGGACCCTTCTGTCACAAAGCATAAAAATAAAATGGAATATCAAGCGAATTGATCAGTTTAATTCAATAAATCTAAAATATCGGTAATAAAGTAATATTTTTCATAATAAAAATCTTAACAAAATAAAAATTTACATTTAAAAATATAGTAAAATTAAATCGTTGTTTCCCGAGGGAAAGACCTCAATAAAATGCTCTACAAAAATATTTCACAAGTCTTAAAATAACTAAGCAAATATACATTCAAAAAATTAAATATATATTGATTAGGGAATTTATAAAATAATGGTTGAAATGCCAAAAGGGAATGCCTAATGTGTTAGGAATGTAGGATTATGTCAGTTGTCATAAAAAATAAAAGGGTTTACTAACTTACACGTACACAATTCCACATTCACGTTATTGCCAATCCCCACACATGAGCTGTTTTAGAGATAGACATACTTATAAAACAATTAGAGAGTTAACTTTTTCTTTTGATATTGTTTACTTTAAATCCATAAATGTATTTCTAATGTAAATTAGCACAAAATATATCTATTAAATTATTGTTACCTGTGAAAATTACAATAATAGTCATACGTAAATCACTCTGCCTCTATTTGACAGTTACGCGAGTGCCAGATAAGTGCATAGTGCTTGAGCTATATGTCCTAATTCTTGAATGATAAAATTAAACCTCTAATATAAACACAGTAAATGTCTAAAACAATAACAGAACACCCTTTATAAGAATGATAACTTTGTTTGGAAGCCAAAAAATATCAAAATCAGCGTAATTTTAAAAGTAAAGGACCTTACGCGAACTAACCCCGAATTTCCGTAAGAGTTCGTTGTATAAAGTGTATAAAAACATTGACACGTCGTAATACTAATCGATAAGTACTAGTGTTAAGCCGTCGCTTGACTGTGGCGGTGGCTACTTACTGCAACCCTTGTATATTTTAGCTATTTCAGTCTAATTTAAAAACTTATATTATTCCTCTTATTTTATTTCCAGGGTAAAAATAAATAAAATTATTGTTCCCATAACTTTCAAGCTATTTCAAAGCACGCAAAAATGCTTTAGAATTGAAAAGTATAACTAATTTTTCAAGTTTCCTAACTGTATTCGTTATTCGAGATAAGTGTAGGGTTGAACAGTATAGTTAGCGCTATATCTTCAGGCCTAATATTAAATAAGTTACCCTTAACATATATTGTTACATACACATATTTATATATACTTATTATACTTAAAATTATTCCCACCTTGCGAGCAGTACATTCTTCATTTAAATTGATTTAATTTCTATCCTTTATACAATAAAATTGGAAAGGGGATATAGTTTATTATATTAAATCAATTTAAATAAGGTTCCCGGGACATCACAAAATACCTTTACCATGCTGTCGGTCAAACTAAAGTGTCTTAGGACATACAATCTAGTGCACCTATGAGCTAGACCGCACAGCACATACGTACATAATTATGCAAACTGTATAAAATGATTGATATAAATGAATTTTTATTTCTGACCGGTGGCGGAAAATCGTCTATAATATTGCTTGTACCTTTAGGTGGGTTATTTTTAAAGCTTGGAATGATTATAATAGGCCAAATTTATACTAAAATACTTGGTTCCGAGTACATTCCAAGCATGCTTAGCCTAAAACTGTATTTTATTATAATTATTTACTTTAATCAGGATCATTTATATCAATGAATATTACGAATAATCAAATTAAACTTTAGCACATGTAAACATGATTATTGTTTAAAAAATGGATTACATGATTAATCGATTGATACACATATCAAAGACATACAAAACGTTTCACAAAACCTTAACCAAATGCTCATTAGAGACGTCCATACAAATTTTGGAACATTCTATAAAGAGTTGCGAGCAATCGTTTTGGACAATACAATACATACAAAACAACCTGTCAAATTGACCATATCATGGGTGCATTTAGATCTCAAAAAAACAGATTATTGGAATATTCTCTTTCCGTTTTATACAATTTTACTGAATTCTAAATGCACTCAGATTAAATCACAAACATTTGGGTCACAATATCCCAGCAGCTTTATTTAGCAATCGAACATAGAGCAATACCGACACAGAACCGTTACTGTTTATACTTATAGACATTGGTGTTTTAATTCATTTTAAAATGGTGTCATATTCACATCGAAAACCTGGTAAAAAGATTGTTATTGTGTTTATGTGTTTAATAGTAGGCGCGTAATGAGGGTGACAATATTTGTAATAATATCATCTGAATTTGGAATGTAATTACCATGTGGAAGGTTTAAATTTGTTGTGAGTTTAACATAACATGAATGATGATCGGAACTTAATAAAGCGGTTTATTTGTTAGCATTTTTTTGTAGATAGTCGTATATAAAGTTAGTATTTCATTTCATCCGTTACGCATAGTGATTTCGTGGTGTTGCGTATCCTGGTGGGTTTTTCATCCCATCTGCATGATATGCTAGAATTTCGTTAAACCGTTAGGCAACTTTAGTTTTGAATAACAAATTACAAAGTGATATCGTTACGTTTTCTTATACATGAATGAGAGTGTGAACGACGTATTCGACTCGCGCGACAGATTTATATGAATCTAACTCAAATTATAATGGTATAATTTTCGTAGTTTGTATTGTAGCACAGATTTTTGATGCGAACTTAACACAATCTCAACTTGTCAAGATCGGTAAATTGCTTCCGTTGATATCATAAGTATTAGAACATTATCTCCGAGCGTTTCAACCGCCGTCACTTCCGTGGAAACATTATTACGCGTTTTCCGTGTTTTTTTTTTTTGATATATTGGTAGACGAACTTGACAACTATTAAGATATCAAAAAAAAAATGAGATACTTACGGAAAACGTGTAATAATGTTGCCACCGAAGTGACGGCGGTTGAAACGCTTGGAGATTTGCTCATTAATTATGACCAGAGATCGGATGGATTTGCGACATTCTTAGTGATTTACGTCATTTTGATGACATTTAGTATTATCAAACCGGAATCTGAAGGGGATTCTAAAGTACTGTTGACACAACAAATGACACAACATTTACCAAGAAAAGAGTTGTTTATAGATGTAGTGAGTGATTAATTAATAAATTTTCTGTAAGTCTGCACTTAAACAAAGAATATTTGAATATAACTATGAATGTATCCTAGATTGATTTATACACTGTTGTGTCAACAGTACTTTCGAATCCCTTTCTCATCGCGGTTTGATAATATGAGATGTCGTACTAAAATCCGATCTCTGATTATGACACAGGTCATGTGTTAACAGTTTTTCGATGTGAATCTAGCACAATCCGTGGTACACCCAATACCCGTCAGTAGTTGGCCAACTTACGCGTTAACGGGTGCGTCCATTGTGGGTATATAGTCCAAGGCCATGAGGCAGGCGAAGACGGTCATGATCATCTTGGGTTTCCGCTCCGTGATGTCCTCGGGCAGCGCGTACACGCGCGCGCCGCAGCGCCGCGCCATCGACACGGCGTACTTCGCGTTCGCCAGCTTCTCCTAGAGAACGATGGGAAAGACATAAATAGGGTTAGGATTTTGGTGGCATTTATTGAACATAAAGCAGTGGAGTCGATGTTACAAACATTTTTAAGTTGAATAAATGATTAACTTATAAAATAATAACGAAATAGTGTTCATTTCAAGCTGGATTTAGCAAGGAATTTAAATAAATATATGAAATTTATTTTAAAGAAACTAGACAAATACAAATAAATAGAATTTTCAATTAAAAATGTTGGTATATGTGAAAATTTATTTATTTCATTTACAAGGTTCTAGTTCTCTCGAAGACCGTAAATATTATATAATAATCATATGCTATAGATATTACAAAGAATGTTTGAACTTCAATTCATAAATAGTCAAATATTAAAGATGATATTATTTAATACTTAAAATTAGCGAAACCCTGTGTAAAAGAATATATTCAATTATTATTTCTGATTAATTAATTATTCAATCAATCATTAAAAAATTAAACAACGACTCCACTGTTCTCTGTCCACCTAATGCCACCAAAATTCCTAACCCTAGACATAAGACATTTATTCGTGGTATAGGTTTACAACAATAGTTAGCCTGGTTCCTGCACTAGGCAAAGCCTGTACTGCAGGTAACCAAAATTCGAAAAAGGTACTTAAAGTAACCTATCAATATATATGAATGAATGAAGATTTGAGTAATTTGTGTATACATATGTGTATGTGTAGGTGTCTATGTGTGTGTGTCTATATGTATGTAGTGTGTACATGTTGAACAAATGCTTACATTTACTGTACACCTCTTATTGCATGCCGATGTCTTAAGTGAAGTACAAGTATGGGAAACTTTAGCCTAATAATAATACATTACTGCAGACGCCGGGAAAGATGGGCTTATCGGCTGAGTAGGTATAGACGGCCGAACGTAGTGAGGCCGGACAGTAATACGAAGCCGGTAAACCCATTTCACGGCGAGACATGTATAGTGCTTTTCTCAAACATTTGCAATGAAATAAAAAACACGACTATCAAACAGAATTTAGCTGTTTAGCATGTTCATGAAAATCGACGCCATGTTTTAAAAAAATATTACTTACCGGCATAGGCCGTTAAATTCGTATGAAAAACCTTTACTATTATCTCGAGGTCATCCGCCTGCAACGTCATACTTTAAAACCTATTATGACGAACGTAATGACAACATTTCATTGCATGTATGTTTGAGAAAATTAATAAAAATGTTTATTGAGCACCATCGATACAGCGTACGTTAGATTCTCCTGGGGAATTAATAATAACAGCGAGTGGAACTCAAAAATAGCGCAGGATTTGAAATCAATTAAAAATACTTTTCATCACACTTGCAATCTAAGCGCGCCATTGCTGGCATGCGTAGCGGGAATAATAGAAAAGTGAAATTCCCAAAGAAGTAATAGAAATGCCAGTACGTCACAGAATAATATTTTGTCTTAAAACTTAGTTTGCCCGCAAGTATGATTGTATGCATCACAATCGGTAAGCGGAATACTAACTCGAGTCATTAAAACGGCGTCAAGCTTCTAACACTCTCGTTAGTAATTCCGTACATACCTCCCTTGATGCACGTTATTTCCTAGTTGTATTGTCTTATTGCTTAATTCAAACATGAAATACAATGAACAGAAATTAATACAATAAAGCCCACTGGGAAATTATTTCGAAAGCTTTTAAATATACTATCTCGGGTATCCCTTTTCCATTACAGCACATAACAAATAGATTCGGATAGGTGTCATGTCAGCACGTATTGCTTACTCTTAGAACATGGTCGACACCGTCGACAGTGCCAAAATTCCTAACATTATAAGATAGGGGACAGTTGATAGTTGTTTATGAAATATACAATTAAGTTCTTTTTTTAACAAATATAAATAACAATATCGAAACTTTACCTCCTCATTGCCTCCAGGCAAGACCAGGTCGTAATTGATGGCACCAGGTTTGATGGCATCGATCAAATCGATCACCACCTTGCCGTCAGCGAGTACCTCATCCTGAAACATCATTATTTATCACGTTTTATTATAGTCAATTCACCCACAAGACAGATAACCAAAACCGCGTTTCGGCATAGTGTTCTGAGCGAGCATTCACTTGTAAAGGTGCGTTCAAACCAAAAGAGCATTCGCTATTCTAACCCCCCACTCTACGAAATTCGATCGATACACAAAACGTGATTGGTTGATTTCGTAGAACGGGCGATAGAACAGCGAATGCTCTTTTGGTTTGAACGCACATTTAGTGAGCTGACGAACGAACATTTTGCTATGTGAAATCCTGTTTCGATCTGCCCAAGAACGAACGAATGCTCGCGTTTCCACTAGTGTCCTGAGTAAGAATACATTTGTCACCACCCCAACTCCTCCTACGGGTGTCGTAAGAGTCGACTAAGGGATTGAAGTGTCACTGACCATTCTACAAGATTGATGATGGGCAGCAGCGTCATCATAGTGGACACATTACTGCGATCGCCAATCCGCTTGCCCAGCGTGGCGATTATGGGCATTTACCTCCTAATGCGTCTATACGCATAGTTAATAGGAGAGGCCTATGTCCAGCAGTGGACTATCATAGACTGATGATGATAATGACGTTTTATTATAGTCTATTCACCCACAAGACAGACAACCAAAAGCCGCGTTTCGGCTTAGTGTTCTGAGCGAGCATTCACTTGTTCGTGGTCTGACGAACGAACTTTTTGCTATGTGAAATAGTGTTTTCATCTGCCCAAGAACAAACGAATGGTCGCTCAGGACTCTTAAGTGGAAACGCGGCTTTATATGAAGGTCGCCGGAAGACGCTGGATGCTGGTTGTAGACACAACTGGTATATATGGAGGTCAAAGCGTAGATCTATGTTAAACGGTGGACGTCGTCGTAATAAAATTATACCTATTCGGTACAAATTTTAAATGTGCCTATTCTTATATTCAAAAGAGTAAGCTCTTATGAAGTTACCAATCAATTGTATTCTTATGGTTCTCATACGAATAACTTATCAAAGCATCCTTATTGTAATATTTACATTATAATATGATTGAACACAACTTAAAATAATTCTTTGAAGGAGAAAATAAATACAAGTTGAATCAATTAGTTTATTTAAGCTTGAAAGCACGCAAGGGCTTGTCCATTAATCACGTCATACGATTTTGACCTGTTTTAGACCCCTCCATCCCCCATAGTGATATTTGGTGATATTTTCTGGAACCCATAGCCAATATGACGTGTAATTTTTTGCCAACTTAAGTAGTCCTTTTAGTAACACTCGAATTTACGTACGTTTTTGCCAACTACGTGGTCCATGTTCGCGAAATTTTAAAACTTAATATTTAAAGTGTTTTATAAGAAAGTAAAGATTGTTTTACTGGCTATATATAATGTTGAGCAGATTCGAGAGTAATAAAAAATTACACATGATTTGTCCGATGACCCCCCCTCCCCTATGGTGATAATTGGTGATTTTTTTCTTGACCCCCCCTCCCCCGATACTATGACGTGATTAATGGACAAGCCCCAAGAGTAATGACCAAGGATAGATCATTTTGTATATTTATGCATTTATATTTATTATGAGTTATTTATTCAATAAAAAGACAGGTCGTTTATCTTCTGTCTACCGCTAATTTTGAATTACTAGTTTAGAATTATACCTGGAAGCTCTTGATAGACGAAGACTTGCCAGCGGCGGTCAGTTTATTGTTGACCCACTGGACGATTTCCTTCTCGATGATGGGGTTGCCAGTGTTTGCCAGTCGCGTCAGTACGGACAGGGTGTAGGCACGCATCAGTTGCCAGATCAGCGCTGAAATGTTATATCATTGGTTAGTATATACAAATGACTGAGCTAAACACTTCCTATCCCTTTACTATTACATATTCGATCTGACAGAGGTAGGGACTATTTTTATGCTGACAAAAAAACGTCTAAAAAGACAATATTTTCATGAAATAAAGCTATTTAAACGGATTGTATTGCGTGTATCAATTAAATTTAACTGTATTCCGGCGTTTCGAACACTTTATAGGGTTCGTGGTATGCGGGCGACTGACAATGGAGGAAATTTGATTGATCTATCAAAATAGGCAAAATTAAGTACAAAACTACCCATAAAGAATAGTACATTACGACACAAGTGCGAAAAACATGAAATTCGACACGAGTTACGAATTACGTTTTTGCACGTGTCTCGTACGACGTTTTTTAGTACAGATGGCCCTCCGACGTTTTGGATCTGACGTAAAATTACCCACTTCTAGCACTAGAGCCTAAAAAGTACACCATCTGTACTAAAAAGGTACATTTTAAGGATATATTCACATGGTATGTGAACTCAAGGTTTAAGTTTTAAGTTCGTAATAAAACCAAGATTGTGCTCTAAAACTGCGTGATTATGGAATAATGCAACTTTTTAAGTTTGTATAATTTTTTTAGATTGTACTGAACTGACGATTGGTACCTATATCACTACATTCACTACATAGTATAAAATAAAGTCACCTTTTCTGTCCCTATGTCCCTTTGTACGCTTAAATCTTTAAAACTACGCAACGGATTTTGATGAGATTTTATTTAATAGGTAGAGTAATTCAAGAGGAAGGTTTTTATGTAGGTATAGTACTCATGCGAAGCCGGGGCGAGTGGCTAGTAAGCTTGCTAATTGAAGAGACGTTTATGAATAAGGGGGCAAAGTTATAATTGGGATGATGACTGTAGTTAAAATAAATTATTTAACATTATGCACGACATAATACATGAAGAAATTATTACTAAGATTTAATTTTTGCACAGAACTTCTATTTAATAAATTGGAAAGAACTTAAAAGAGTAGGTCATTTGGCAGTACTCAAACGTGACGTCACTTTTGAGTATTTCATATAAAATTCCATAGTGGTGATCGTTTTGACAGTTCGAAAAAAGACGCTGATTTGACTTGCCAGTCATCATCCTTATTGAACGGCACCAGAAAGCGGATTTTGGCAAGAGGATAAAAAACCGCGCGTTTACCGAGCGTGAGCGTGGCGTTTCCCTCGTTAATGTCTGCTCCGGCGATGCCGACCAGAGAGAAGCCGAGCTGGCGTCCGAGTTCCACCGCGTAGTTGCAGTTCTCTAGCCGCTCCATAAACTTGCGCAGTTTCGAGAACTGTCGGTGGACCTGAATTGAACAGCAGATATGAAACCGTGCGTTTACCGAGCGTGAGCGTGGCGTTTCCCTCGTTGATATCTGCTCCGGCGATGCCGACCAGAGAGAAGCCGAGCTGTCGTCCGAGTTCCACCGCGTAGTTGCAGTTCTCTAGCCGCTCCATAAACTTGCGCAGTTTCGAGAACTGTCGGTGGACCTGAATTGAACAGTAGAGGATATGAAACCGCGCGTTTACCGAGCGTGAGCGTGGCGTTTCCCTCGTTGATGTCAGCCCCAGCGATGCCGACCAGAGAGAAGCCGAGCTGTCGTCCGAGTTCCACCGCGTAGTTGCAGTTCTCTAGCCGCTCCATAAACTTGCGCAGTTTCGAGAACTGTCGGTGCACCTGAATAAGACAAACAGTACATTACTATAGAGGACGGGAAACGAAAGGTTACAGGCCAAGTAGATATATCTGGCCGAAGGAACTGAGTGGCCGTGTGGTGACGGCAGAAAGAATACATTTGTCACCACCCCAACTCCTCCTGCTGGTGTCGTAAGAGTCGACTAAGGGATTGAAGTGTCACTGATTCTAAAAGATTGATGATGGGCAGCAGCGTCATCATAGTGGACACATTACTGCGATCGCCAATCCGCTTGCCCAGCGTGGCGATTATGGGCATTTACCTCCTAATGCGTCTATCTATACGCATAGTTAACAGGAGAGGCCTACGTCCAGCAGTGGACTAATATAGGCTGATGATGATGATGATAGGGGTCGCTTACTCTAAATTATTCCTTCCGTTCATTTTAAAGTGAAATTGAAGTCAGTTCATGTCAATATGACACCAATAAAATCGCATTAAGTTCGCGAGATGGCGTCAAGCTCGCCAATTACAGCTCATTAGGAATCTCGGCCACGGCCGAGAGTCCCGGCCATTATTGGCCGAGAGCCGAGAGGGACATCTCGGCTCGATTTTTGGCCGAGAATGCCGAGACCGAGATCTCGGTCGGACCTTACAGGCCAAGTAGAATAGATATATCTGGCCGAAGGAACTGAGGCCAGATAGGTATACGCGGCCTGTAATCCTGTTTCTCGCCGAGATTTGTATAGTGCTTTTCTCAAACTTGCCATGAAATAAAAGGAACTGATTACGCCGAACCATACTATTTGATTTGTAAATAAACCAATAGTACAGTATCGTATAATATAAAAAAAAAACATTCGCGCCTAACTTTTTTTTTTAATCTGTTTGAGGTATCCTTTTACCTGGTGTTATAGACATCAGTTCTTAGGTTTTTTTTTTCTGTGGCTGAATGTCAAAACCTAGTGTCACAATTTGACGTTTCAAAACAAAAGTTTGTTCGCAGTCCTAGGTGTGAAATAAATACATGAAATCTCTTTACATATCATCTTAGCATATGACACCGGATACATAGTATTTCCGGGCTTAATTTAAAGTAAATAAGACACAGGAATCTAATATCCCACCTTCCTCCAGTTGAAAATTGATGATGGACAGTAGCGTTATCACAGTGAATCATGCGTATAGGTAATAGGAGAGGCCTACGTCCAGCATTTGACTGATACACTGATGATGTGAAGACACAGGAATCTAATATCCCACCTTCCTCCAGTTGAAAATTGATGATGGACAGTAGCGTTATCACAGTGAATCATGCGTATAGGTAATAGGAGAGGCCTACGTCCAGCATTTGACTGATACACTGATGATGTGAAGACACAGGAATCTAATATCCCACCTTCCTCCAGTTGAAAATTGATGATGGACAGTAGCGTTATCACAGTGAATCATGCGTATAGGTAATAGGAGAGGCCTACGTCCAGCATTTGACTGATACACTGATGATGTGAAGACACAGGAATCTAATATCCCACCTTCCTCCAGTTGAAAATTGATGATGGGCAGTAACGTCATCACAGTGAATCATGCGCATAGGTAATAGGAGAGGCCTACGTCCAGCATTTGACTGATACACTGATGATGTGAAGACACAGGAATCTAATATCCCACCTTCCTCCAGTTGAAAATTGATGATGGGCAGTAGCGTCATCACAGTGAATCATGCGCATAGGTAATAGGAGAGGCCTACGTCCAGCATTTGACTGATACACTGATGATGTGAAGACACAGGAATCTAATATCCCACCTTCCTCCAGTTGAAAATTGATGATGGGCAGTAGCGTCATCACAGTGAATCATGCGCATAGGTAGGGGCTTGTCCATTAATCACGTCATACTGTATAGGGGGAGGGGGGGGTCACGAAAAAAATCACAAATTATCACCATAGGGGGAGGGGGGGGTCTCCGGACAAATCACGTGCAATTTTTTTGTTACTCTCGAATCTGCTAAACAGCATTATAGCCAGTAAAAAAAACTTCGCGAACATTTACCTCGTAGTTGGCAAAAAAGTACGAAAATTCAAGTGTTATTAAAAGGACTACTTAAGTTGGCAAAAAATTACACGTCATATTGGCTGGGGGTATTGGCTTTTGTGTTCAGAAAATATCACCAAATATCACCATGGGGGATGGGGGGGTCTGAAACAGGCCAAAATCGTAAGACGTGATTAATGGACAAGCCCTAATAGGAGAGGCTACGTCCAGCAGTGGACTGGTAAGACTGGTGAGTGTTTATCCCACCTTCCGCCAGTTGACGATGCCGGGGCGGATGATGTCGTAGAGCTGGAATATGACGAGTCCGTCTGTAAGGTCGGCATAGAGCCAGTTCACGTGCGGAGCTACACCCATAGAGTTCATCCAGTTGCGGTACGCTGAAACACGAAAAGGTTTGGTTATATTTTTTCTCATTTAGATTTGTGAATTGTCACAGCCAGTTACAGAAAGTTAACGTTGTCTAAACTTAATTTTCTACATAATTGTATTCATAAATATGAACAGAAAGCTCGATGCAGGAGCTAATTAACAAATAATTATCAAAATGTTGGACTTCCTTGAAACTTTCGAACATATATGGTCGTGATCGTGAAACATCTGTCAAACTAAATAAGAAATACCCATATACCACTCACATGCTTCATGAGTGTAGGATTCATGTTATTACTCTTATTTACATAACAAGAGTTTATCACAAAAATCAAAGAGTTTATCACAAATGTGAACGGACGTATAAAAACGAGTTGGACTCGTACACGAAAAGTTATATGGGTATTTTCTCTTTTAGGGACACACAATTAGCGTGAGATTAAAAAACCTTAATCGCAACCTGGTCTCTAACGACAATTAATTACGAAATCTTTAGGAATTTAAGCCTGATCGGCGTTTCTATGTTATAATTTATCGCTTATAGTTTGTTAAATAAACAGTAAAACCGAGATTTTATTGAACAGGCTGGCGACGAAAGCCAGGTTCGCCCACGACGTTGGCGAGCGAAACGAGGGCGCGACATCATCATGACAAGAGGTCACGTCCAGCAGTGGACTGACAGACTCACTCTTCTCCTCCCTGGTCTCGTCCAGCAGATGCAGCTGTCCGTGGTCCTGGTCCTGGCGCTGCAGACACGGGTGCTGGTTGAACAGGTTGGCGACGAAGGCCAGGTTGAGCTTGTAGAGTGACAGACTCACTCTTCTCCTCCCTGGTCTCGTCCAGCTGATGCAGCTGTCCGTGGTCCTGGTCCTGGCGCTGCAGACACGGGTGCTGGTTGAACAGGTTGGCGACGAAGGCCAGGTTGAGCTTGTAGACGCCGGCTACGACGTCGGCGGGGGAGACGAAGGCGCGGCAGCGGAGCTTGGCGGCTTGCTGCAGCATCAGCTCGGCACGACGGAGGAGGTCTTGCTCCTGGATGTGCAAAGTTTAATTAGTTGCGATCTAACTCGAAGATTTACGATCTTAAGGTGGGTCCATGCTAGGCGAACCCAACACGAGCCGAACACAATTCGTCTAAAGTGGACCGACTTACGAGCCTCCAACGAGTGCGCTCCGAACGTTTCGCTCGTGCTCGGCTGCGTTCCACCAGCTGTCGTTTATTCGACGAACACAAAGTGATTTGCTTCGTTTGAGGAAAGTGCTCGTTGTAGGTTCGTTGTACGTCTACGCTCGACTCTAGGAAAGACGAACCGAGAACGGCTCTGCTCGACTGACTCTACCTTTATGATTTAATTTTATGGCATTAAGCCTACCATGGCCTATCATGATGAGTTTACTAATATGTGGCCGGTAGTATGGCACTTCCCAAACTATTATTATCATAGTTTCATTGGACAGACATGGCAAACCAACGATACGCAGACGTTTCTTTCGCATAATATAATATCATGTTCCAATCTAACCTGATCTAGTGCTAAATGAAAATTCGGCCAAATAAAAGTCGGCGAATAATCATTTAGTCAGCCAAGTGAATCTGCGAAAAGTTGGTTGGCAAGTGATATTCGGCAAAATTAAATTGTATTATATCATAATACATCAGGGTCCCGCGGCGCGATCTGCTTCAGCAAATAAGAGTAGATCTTAGAGTCCGCCACGTCTAGCAGGAAGTTTTATCGATTTCTCTCGTCGACACCACTAACAAAGTAAACTTTCCCTAGGTTCATCATCACGATTTGCTGCAGCAGATACGAATTGATCTTGGAAACATGTTTTGTTGCAAGTACTTATACATTTCTGTTGTCGATGCTAGACTAAGAACCTTACCCTAACAGCATCCAAGGATTGGATCTGGTGGTTCACCCAGCAGAGTATGGCTTTTGGAGACTTTAAAAGCTTACCCTGAGAGCATCCAAGGTGACATTAGCATCCTGAGGCGCGATCTGCTTCAGCAGATAAGAGTAGATCTTGGAGCTATGTCTTGCCAATGCCACTAAGAACTTCACCCTAAGAACCTCCAAGGATCTGGATCATTGATCTGGTGGTTCACCCAGCAGAGTATGGCTTTTGAGCTTACCTTGAGAGCATCCAAGGTGACATTAGCATCCTGCGGCGCGATCTGCTTCAGCAGATAAGAGTAGATCTTGGAGCTATGTCTTGCCAGTGCCACTAAGAACTTCACCCAAAGAATCTCCAAGGATCTGGATCATTGATCTGGTGGTTCACCCAGCAGAGTATGGCTTTTGAGCTTACCTTGAGAGCATCCAAGGTGACATTAGCATCCTGCGGCGCGATCTGCTTCAGCAGATAAGAGTAGATCTTGGAGCTATGTCTTGCCAGTGCCACTAAGAACATTACTCTAAGAACATCCAAGGATCTGGATCATTGATCTGGTGGTTCACCCAGCAGAGGATGGCTTTTGAGCTTACCCTGAGAGCATCCAAGTTGACATTAGCATCCTGTGGCGCGATCTGCTTCAGCAAATAAGAGTAGATCTCAGAGTCAGCCACGTCTTGTTGGAAGTTGGTGCAGCGGCGAGTGATGCCGGCGGATTGCAGCTGGTGGTTCACCCAGCGGAGGAGAATGGCCTCTGGAGACAGGGCCATCAGGTCTTCGATACGTTCCTGGGGAAGATTGAGTTGGATTAGCAAGGTTGAAAATTGTGGAAGTGATTTTTTGGGCTAGAGTAAACGTGTTTTTTGGACATGTCCTAAATCTGTTACGTTGGATTAACAAATAACGTTGAACATGGTGGTTGGTGGTAGTGTTCTTTGGATCAATCCAAACCATGAGCTGAGTCTTCGAAAGCTTTTTTTTGTAGGGAAAATTAAGATATTGGCCTATCAAATTGGAGATAAGGCCATAAGGTCTTCGACGCGATTAACAACTTTGAGAATAGCGGTAGTGATCTTTGATCTATTTTCTTGTAACAGTTATGCACTACCAATTTCTTAGCTTCTTTTTTATGTATTTCCCGCTACCCTAAGGTTGTCTGGAAGTGATCGCTTTTTAGCGATAAGACCGCCTGTTGATACCTACCTTGTAAATCAATAATTAATTTTTGCTTTGTATTACTTTTTCTTTGTGGTACAATAAAGAGTATTTATTATTATTTATTATTATTATTAATGAATCCAAAGCATGAGCCGAGACTTCGAAAGCTTGTTAACCTGGGAAAAAATGGCATTGGCCTTAGAATTGAGTTACAGAACTTACTAAATAAGTACACTGTACATTTTTTGTTTTTAGATCCCCGAAAAAATATATCGAATTATCCATGAGATAAAAATCATATTTCTCACTAAACTACACAAGTAAATATCACTATCTTTTTCTCCAGACATATAAAAGAAAATAACAGCTTTTTATTCTGGAATAAAGTATTTAGACAGAAGTTGTAAGATAATTATATTGATTAAGGTATTCATTGATAAATATATAAAACTACTTAGGTATTTTACCATCAAAATTACGAAATAAAACAAACCGCCAGACCGCCGGAGATTACAATAAAAAATAACCACAAGAGCATCGTCACAATATGATTCTTCCTTAGCGCTATAAGTGTTTCAATCGCTTACCTCATCATTAAGGAGCTCAGTGAGACCAGGACAGTGTTCGAGGGTGATCTGGTTGAAGAGACCGATGCGGATGATCTGCCAGAGCAGACCGAGCACCAAGTGAGGTTTGCCTGGACATAAATAATTACGTATTGGATGTTTATTAAATGGTACAAATTGTGCATATAAAAGGTAAAACATAAGTAAAAATTAAATCTAAAGTAGACTATCAAATTAAAACGAAATAAACATATTATATTAGATGGAATTTCAAGTCAACTTTGTACACTTTGTCCAAAATTATGTTTTTTTACTTAATATTTATTTATTTATAAATTTTACAATTAACACTTACAGTAACATACCAAGCATGCTGATCAACTTAGTGTACAGTACACGATAAAAAGAATTTCAATAGATATAAAAAATATAAAACTAAACATTTTCATCTACTGGATGGGAACAGATTGACTTTAGTGACTACATATATACATCTTGTTTTATACTATTAATTTAATATTTGAGTTTATTTTAGTGTATTGTCATGTTTACCTAGGTATTCAACAGCCAATACCTAGGTAAACATGACAATTACTCTTTTATATAATCAGAATTTGCTTTGTGATTGTCACTTCATTGTTAATTTTCTATTTTATTATTATTTAACATCAAAATCATGACGCTTAAGAGAACTTTTACATCTCTAATTTTTCTCTTTATTCTGCCAACTAGAGACCTTTACATCTCTAGTAGTATGGCAGGTCAGTTTAGGTACGACGTCGAGCGAATAGAGCATGCCGCGGTAGCGGCCAGCGAAGGCCAGAATCGACTTAAAAACTTATGTTAATTGTCAGCCTCCGTAGCCTAGTTGGTAGTGACCCTGCCTACGAAGCTGGAGGTTCCGGGTTCGAATCCCGGCGAGGGCATTATTTGTGTATTTATTTATGACAAATATTTGTTCCTTGGTCATGGCTGTCTATGTATTTAAGTATCTATAGTTATCTATTATATTATATATCGTTGCAAGGTACCCACATCACAAGCTTTAATTGAGCTTACCGTGGGACTAGATTGATTTGTGTAAGATGTCCCAAGATATTTATTTATTTTGCCAACTAGAGACCTTTACATCTCTAGTAGTATACATATATATAGATGCAATATTGCGACTTCTAAAATTATTATTTCTTTAGGTGGGGCGAGGAGGTCGTGTTTGGTGTAGTGTGTAGTGAGGATCTTGGTACTATCTTTGACCAAGTCGTGGGCGTCGATGTTGACGATAACCGAATCACGCCTAAGAAATCAAGGGTTAATTGAAATTATCCTATTACATATAGCGTTAGACGGCGTATTGTGTATGGCTCATATTTTCTATCTCTTGCAATAGTTCTGTTAACTTTTATTTAGAAATGAACCTCCAGGTCTTTTTCTGTTAATGTTTTCGTACATTAATTCATACCTGGGATAACTGGGGGCAAGTTATAGGGATTTGATATCGATTAAAAATGTGTCAATATTATTATAATAAAAGATGTTCTTATTGAACATTCTCGATTACTGTACAGAGGTTCGATGTCATGTCTGATATCGGGCCTCTTCAGATAGTAAAAGGATGCAGATGTTATTTTAATCAAAATGACAATTTAAATATTGATATTTTAATATTGATTGTATATTTTGAAAACTATCTTAAAATAGACGCTTAAATACCCGTTTAAATTTATTTTTTATTTTAATTGAGGAGTAAGTACCTAATATTTATTTATGCTGAATAACATTTTTATGTTGTCATTCACAGTATAATCGATAAATTTTAGTCGATAAAATATTTTGCTACATTACGTTCGTATAAATGCCCCGAGTTATCCCAGGTATGTACATTATACTTCATCTTCATTTATTTATGTGACTGTTTATGTTCTTAATAAATAAATAAATTACCTTTGGCCAAGTCGTGGGCGTCGATATTGACGATGTTGCAGCCGATGGCCTGCGAGGACACGAGGGCTAACGTCAGATTCTCGTGCTTGGTGTAGAGTGTGAGGTTCTTCTTGTTGATGGCGCGCTCGTCTATCGTGTCCGGGCACGAGTGGTTTATCACTTTGCTGGAATAAACGTTTGATATCAATAAACAGTTCTGAAGTTCTATTAAGGTGCGTTTAAACCAAAAGAGCATTCGCTGTTCTAGCGCCCGTTCTAAGAAATCAACGAATATTTTGTGTACCGATCGAATTTCGTAGAGTGGGAGGTTAGAACAGCGAATGCTCTTTTAGTTTAACCGCACCTTTACGTGCTGAGGGAGGGCGGTACATTTTAGTTTTCGTCTTTTGAATACATACAACCAGTGAATGGAAATGACATAAAAAAATTGTGTGATAATTTGTCCGATAATTTGAACAGCAATATTCTCAAAGATTTTTCATTTCCGCTTACCGTATGCAACTGAGATTGATTTATTAGCAGTTAATATTTAAGCCCTTAGTCATAAACATCTCATAACTTAACAAGTCGCTAAGTATAGTTTGTCTCTATATATATGTATATGAGGCTGAAAGGGACAAACAATAGCAGACGTGTGTGAATGAGGAAGACGTTTTTATTTTAGATCTCAATTAAGGCGGTCCAACAGAACATAAGCACTACTTATACTCGTATTATCTGATAAAAAAAATTACAGGTTTCAGTATATGCGGGTGTGAGGTACAGATTAGGTGTATCTAGACTAGACTATGTAGATTCAATTGAAAAAAAAAAGATATGATGTAACAAGTAATAAAAAAATGATGACGCAGATACATAACGCTTTATAAGTTTTTTGCTGTCACAACGGTACAACTTTTGGCAGTCAGTAAATTATATTGAGGATTATAATGATAAATTACTGCATAGAGATAGACATGTTGTTGTCAGTTATAATAATACTAATGATGTATTGATTACAAAATAAGTATTTAATGTAAATGAAAAAATCTTTTCGTGGCTAATAATAATTAATAAAAGTAATAGGAACGTGGTATACTTTTAGTGTAAAATTAAACAATATTTTATTGTAAATCTTTAGCGGAATAACAAAACGATATTATTCTAGCAAGAACTCCTTTCGGAAATATTTAAATATAATTGCGCATTGCAATTCACCGAGAAAATGCTGTGCGCGAATGCCCGATACAGTTCCAATAATCGACATTCTCAATCATAAGGTTATATTATATTAGGTCATTACCTATGAAATTGGCGTTTTGTATGGAGAATTTTGTGAAAAGTCTATTTTTCATACAATGAAACTTGTTTTTTTTTTCATCCAAATAAGCCAAATTTTTCCAGTAACATTACACACTTCTAAGACGTGTTTTGTAAAAATGTATTTCATATGAAGTCGGTTAAAAACAAGGTACTATCACACATTTATACCTAATCCAAACATATGAACCGGCAGTATATGGCAAGAGTTGTTTTCAAAGCTTATTTTAGAATATCACTTAACCCTTTAACGAGCAAGACTCAAAAAATCGTGATTTCAAGCCTCAACGCCATTATGTAGTACGAAAAATTCTGTACAAAAAAAAATACAAAAATAGTGGTATAGGGTGGTCGTTTTTGAGACCGGTGCCCTATACAGTTTTAAGAAAAAAAATAGTTATTAGTGTGAAAAACCTTTGTTACATAGTGCACTGTTGAAAACAAAAATATGTCTAAGTTACTCTTTAGATAATAAAATTAAGGACCAACTAATGTCAATGACCTAAAAAGCCAATTTCATAGGTATCTTAACATGTCGATCATTGGGATGTGTACGACAGTTTGTAAAAAATAACAAACACATTTTCGAATAACTACTATTTAACGAGTTTATTAATTAATAGTTGAACCGCTCTCCGATAACCCTAATTTGAAAGATAATTACCGTTTGAACTTGAACTTGATAACCTTCCGAAACGACCTTGTCATGTCGAAACAATCAATTTACGGTTTGCGAAGATTACTTTATTATTTATGATGACTCGGTGAAAAAGTCGGATGCAATTCACCCTTTCAGTTTTATCACTCAACACCATCATTAACTCTCTTTTAAATAATTTATAGTGAGTAGGTATAATATAGCAAATATATTTTTCCTAACTAGTACGCAAAAACGAATATTTGCGCACGCTTCGCGCGCGGTAATTTCTCTTTTTGACTCACTTGTTATGAAAAAAAATCGTCCCTTACACGTGCAAAAACTTTTTTTTAACTCGCGTGACTGTCGCCCTCGTTTCACTCGGGCTCCAACTTTCACCCTCGCCGAAAAAAAGTTTTCCTGCACTAGTTAGGAAATGTGCTATTGAATCCTAGAACTGCCCGACGCATATTTGCCTTCGTAAGATAACCGCTAACCTGGGTTATTAGGTCTTACGTATGTTAAGATCAGTGAAGTATGTGGATCGATACGACAATAATATTAGGGCTGTGTCATTCGATCTGCGCTACGGCATTATAATTTGGGGATCATAAATTAAATTAGAAAATAAAATAAATTATTTGTGTAAAAGCTAAACTTAATTTAAATTCTAGATTAACTTCTTCGATATTTAACGATGTGACGGATAGAGTCGCACAATAAGGGTTATTTTCGTATTTTTTTGGTAGGGAGCCCTAAAGTTGGCTGTGTATGAGCGTTGTGAGACGTTTTGTGTTCAATTCATTAAACTTTTCTCAAAAGTATCAATGGTTATACAGGGCACACCTAACCTCAGTGTATAATTGGATTACTCTAGAGACTAAACAATTGAGACATCGTTAAATGACGTTTAATTTTTCTAATTGCTTACCATTCTTTAATAGATATTTTTGTTTATTATTTCGCAAAATTAAAAAAGTCCACATATAAAACCTTTATTGCAAATAATTAAATATTGATAACTATAAAAAAGTTGCTAACCAAGTAGGAAAACGGATCCCACGCATTTAGCGTTAATAATCGTATAAAGACTTTTAGAGAACTGCTCTAGAATGTTCCAGAAGTTACCTACCACAGAATGAGACCGTCCTTCAGCTTCTCATACAACTGCTTGCCCTCGGCGTCGATCGGCAGCAGGTGTTTCAAGTCGGGATCGCTCTCCAAGTTGCTGTTGATCCAACCGGAGAACGCCATTTGCTCTTCCAAGCGGACGGAGTGTGTTGTGCCTGAAATTTTAAATACTTATTAACAAGACGCGTGGTAACGGCAGTAAGAATTAGTGTTGGTAAAGACTCGAGTTCTTTAAGTCCTATTTTAGAACTCTTCTCATTTTTACGGGACTATCGAGCTGAAAAGACTACCGAGTCTTTTAAGTCGCGAGTCGAACCCTTCTTTTAGGCTTACTGAGTTCTGCATATAAAACTGAAGTCCTTATGTGAAGAATATTTTTTTTAATGTCGGTCCAAAAATTATGAAATGATATAATATTAAAAAATGTTCAAGGTTCGAAATAAGCACATAAATAAAATTAAGAAGCTTATTTTCGTTCAATTTTTATTTGAATTCAATATAACCCTGAGTGGTTTTTATCACAATGTTGTATCAATTTCTTATTTAAGCTATATTATGTAGAAAAACCTTAAATTCAAAACACAAATCTAGCGAGTCTTCTTGAACGACTCGAGTCTCTGTAACATTGTATAACTCAAGTTTTGACCACATGCCACTAGTCCTTAAAACTGAGTCGAGTCTTAGAATGAAGGACTCAAACGACTCGAGTCTTTACCAACATTAGTAAGAATACATTTATTACCACCCCAAGTCTTGTCATGGGTGTCTAAAGAGTCGACTAAGGGATTCAAGTGCCACTGACCAGGGGAGTTACCATGACGTTCTAATGCGATTCAGTTTAGGTTCAGTGAAAGGGACAGAGATATACGACTCGTATAGCCTTACCCCTTTCTCTCGACCTAAACTGAATCGAATTAGTACGTCTGCAACACCCCTGCTGTTTAATAGGTAAAAGATTGATGATGGGCAGCAGCGTCATCATAGTGGACACACTGCGATCGCCAATCCGCTTGCCGAGCGTGGAAATTATGGGCATTTACCTCCTAATGCGTCCATACTCGTAGGTAATAGGAGAGGCTTACGTCCAGCAGTGGACTGCTATAGGCTGATGATGATATATGTTGTAACGTATCTACATACGTTTTGAGAAGCTCATTACTACGAACCGGGATTTCTTGAGACGGCATTGACGAGCATTGCTATAGGTTCTAAACCAATTACCAAAAATAATAGCAGAATAGAAAAACTATCAATCATATCCAGCCAAGTTCTAACGTATGTTCGGTCTCGGGAAATTACTTAACTCTCGAAGTAACGTAAAGCCTTCATCCATCACATAAATGTCAACCGTATTTTTGGGAAGGGTAAAAACATTTTTTCTTATACAGTGTGTGGCCTTTAACACGGGAGAAAAATGAAATGAGTTACTACTTAGACTATCGGCAATAATCCTGTACAGGTCCCGGTGTTTCAAAGTGGTTAAGTTCGGAGATATTGTCATTCAAAGCTATGGACCTTTAGTACTGGATCTTGGCATCACGATGTCGTAGCTTGTCAGTCGCAAGACATCCTGATAGTATATCAGGTACGAAGTCATAACAATAACTTTGTTTTTATTTTTACACTAATTTGTTACGGTTTAAAAAAAAAGTACATTTTTCAATGATTCAAAAATGATAAGTTATTGATAACTTTTAATTTAAGTAAATGTGTGTAATAATGAAAAATACATGAACAAACAATTACAAATAAAAGTATTTTTTTTTATTACAATATGTGGAAATGATTGTTGATCAGCTTATTAATGCACCGTTTAAATTTTCGCCCCGGTTGTAGGCCACACACTGTAGATTATGGTCTAATCCGTACAACACCGCTTAGCACAAGAGCGATGCGACAACATCTCGCGGGCGAGTTAGACATCTGTCACTGTTTAATTAATACAGTTGGATATTTAAGTCTATTACTCGTTCTTGCGCTAAATATGCAGTTGATACAGATAACGAGAAGAACTTGCAAGTAAATGGTAATAACTGATAAATCTTACCATCACTCGACGCTTCGCTCATGCCACCCAAATGTTCCAGATTTTCCTTTTTACTAACAGCCTGTTTGAATGTGCTGGATACCTGAAAATATATAAAACCGTTTTACATGTTCCTTCCTTGTAATACAACTGGAAATCTCTTTTTGAATACAATTAATTAAATAAGGAATTTCGCTTGTATTAGGTAGGTAGACGTTTCAAGCTTTGGAGAAATAGGCCCCTGGGCCCTGGCCTGGTACCGCGAACACCGAAGTTCGTAAATTTCGAGGATTTGTCTCTGTCACTCCAATGAAGGCGTCATAAGAGCGACAGAAGTGAGAAATTCGCGAACTCCATAATTCGCAGTAGCCCAGCTGTTCATAAGCACTGTTATAAATATGTACCTATTTATAATCTAATTCACTCCAATTGCGAACAATGTAAATAAACCTTGTATTCAAATATCTTTAATTTATATTCTATTCTTGTCACATCATTTTAATTCATTATCCTAAAAAAAAGAATTACAGAAGGTGACTTTAAATATATTTCGGTTGAAAGATTTACTACTACGAATGTAAGGGAATGCTTGTGAATGAATGTATGTGACAATTATATTTGTAATACTAAGTTTGTAATGCTATGGTCCTAGCTGTAAGTTACAAATGTAATTAAAATAAAATAAATAAATTAATAAATATTGTTTGGTATCACATAATTACGGTCAGTTACAAAGACATGTATCCACTTTTTCACCGCAGTAAGGTAAAAAAGTGGATACATGACTTTGTAACTGACTATACTACCAACACTTTTTCTGTTGTTTAACTGTAAAAAAATATATCAGAACCATAATAAGTAAATCTTTTTTTATACTTTAGCGCTACATAAATCTCCGAAAAGACAAAATGCTTGTTCATCAAGGCGTCAAAAATCACGATTTTGTTACAACTGCTTAACTAATTTAATAGGTATGCAGAATTAAAAGCGCGTAAAGCGTGGTACGTGTGTTCAACCCAATTAATTTTACGGGCAATTTGCAAACTTATTAATGTTCGTTGGTGTTTTTTCTTCATTATGGCTAAAAAGTATGTGAACAATTTGGATCCTTATCCCTTAGACATACGATTTGAAACGTATACATATTATTAGACGCGTATGTACGAATGATTGAGGGTTTATTGAACTAGAGGTGTTTGCTCTGAAAAATGAAATCAACAGTTTGCGTCTTTTTCGGTTAGTGTAATTTTGACTGGAGTGCAAGAGAGAAAGTAAAATGGATTCCGTCGATCGAGCCAATAAACGCTCGCTAATTTTGTTTTTTTAATGGATTTATCTACTTAAATAGTTTCATTGTTACACTTTAATTGATCTGACGATAAAAGGTGAAAGTCAGTTGTCATCAGATAATTTGAAGTGAATCAAGTGCTTAGAAATATATGACGCTGTTTGAGGTATTTTTGTTGTTGAAGTGCATTTGAGTATCACCTGTTGGAAAATTTGGGATATTGTTATTTATTTAACCTATTTAGGTTATTTCGCTGGAATATGGTTTGCGGGCTGGCCTACTACTGAGAACTTCAAAATTCGCTATTTTCAAGTATTTATCTTTGACGCTTATCACTCTAATGACGCCTTCGTTGTATTGACAGAGACAAATAAATACATATCTTGGGACATCTTACACAAATCGACTAAATCCCACGGTAAGCTCAATTAAGGCTTGTGATGTGGGTACCAAGCGCCGATATATACATATAATACATAGATACATATTGGTACTTAAATACATACGTATAGACAGCCACGATCAAGGAACAAATATTTGTGATAAATAAATACACAAATAATGCCCTCGCCGGGATTCGAACCCAGAACCTCCAGCATCGTAGGCAAAGTCACTACCAACTAGGCTACGGAGGCTGACGACAAATCAGCTTATTTCAGTCCACTGCTGCTGGACATGGATATATGCCTCACCTAACCTATACGAATGGACGCATTAGGAGGTAATATCCATAAACGCCACGATGAACAAGCGGGTTGGCGATCGTAGTCGTGTGTCCACTATCATGACGCTGCTGTCCATCATCAATGTTCAATAAATAAATGGCCAGTGACACGTCAACCCCTTAGTCAACTCTTATGAAACATACAGGAAGAGTTGGGGTGGTGAGTGACAAATGTATCCTTTTCGTACTGCCGTCACCACGCGGCCAGTGTTGACACACATAAATAATCACGATTTAAATGCCTCATAACGAATCTAATAGCAATTTAAGCGTTAAATCGCTAAGAAGATTCAGTTTATTGGGTTCAAATAGATTGACACAACCCACTTAATGCAGTTTCAAGAAAGCTCCAATTGATAGACTTGAGTTTATTATTGTTTACATTAACGAATGTATGTTTTGTTTATCATGTAAGTATCAGTCGCCATCAGTTATAGCCACTGCCACGGTGATCAAAAATAACTGAATGTGCACTCCATGGCAATAGATGCCTGGGTGCTTAGCCAAATTGCCAATCGCTAGCGCTTAATCGTCAATCGTAAACGAAGGGCAGCTAACTGTCTTTGTCGCACTAATATGAAAGAGTGACACAGAGGGAAAACTACGCTACGCTATCAAGCGTTAGCGATTGGCAACTTGGATATTTGGCTAAGCATCCTGTTCAGGTGTCGACGCTTATCATCAACAACGCTGCATCTGAAGATAAGCATCGTACAGTCGAGGAATTTAATTTCCTACCCATTTCGTACCTTGTCACAGTGACAATTAATATGAAAGCTGCTAGGACTGTCATATTATAGCTACTATGACAAGGTACGAAATGGGTAGGAAATTAAATTCCTCGACCGTACTACTAGTCGTAATTTGAATTCTAACAATAAAGCACTAGAATTACAATTGCAGGCGTGTATTATTTTGGATTACAGCGTTGTTCGTGATAAGCAACGATGTTTGTGGGCACCTAGAGCGCGCTTTGACAGTAGAAAGAGGCGGCAAATTCAAAACACATAGGCGCGAAGAGTTGCGCATTTGAAATTTAAATTTACCGTCTCTTTTACTGCCAGATATTGTTGAATAGATACACATGTTGGTGCCGCCGCGTGGTGAAGGCAGTAAGAATACAATTGTCACCACCCCAACTCTTTCCGTGGGTGTCGTAAGAGTCGACTAAGAGATTGAAGTGCCACTGACCAGTTGTCTATTAGGTACCAGATTGATGATGGGCAGCAGCGCCATCATAGACACACTACTGCGATCACCAATCCGCTTGCCCAGCGTGGTGATACTGGTGATTATGGGCATTTACCTCTTAATGCGTCCATACGCATAGTTATTAGAGGTCCTACGTCCAGCAGTTGACTAATATAGGCTGATGATGTTGTAACGCACCTGTTGGGCTTTGAGGTTGGCGCAAAGTTCCTCAAACTCTGAGAGAGACATGCCGTTTTTTCGCGCGTCGCCGTTCATGCTGCCGTTGACGCCTCTTCCGTGCTTCGGCCCGTTGTCGTAGTACTCTTCTATCATACACCGCACCTGGAAATTACGTTATTTGTTACTTTAACATAAATATTTTGAAATGCGGTCCTCTTCGTACGGTGGCATCGTAGGTCATTCTACAAATCCCTTTAGACGGCTGTGAATTACAATGTCATCATTGTCATCACGCATAACCCCACTATGTAATTAACCACAGTTTGTAAATATCATATTAGATGGCACACCGCTTAAGTGGCGAGCAAGTGACGTACAAGCGGTGTGCCATCTACTATGACATTTCCAACTATACAAGTACCACGCGCACGCCACGCAAACATGCTGCACTCGCATCCAGTGTGGCTTAGCTTTAAGACTAAGTTAAATCGTTAAGTTAATACATTTTTGACACATTAATAACTGTCTATGCTCGTTGTGGCTTAACCCGAGATTATGCAAGTGAGGCTTAGTGCGGCAGGGAGCAAAACTCAACTAGGGGGAGGGCATTACCACAGAACATCTCGTATTCCTAGTATTCCGAGGGCATTTATCCCCTTTATCGACAGAAACCGCCACATATCACTCTAGAAGTCTAGACCCTTCGTAGTGTTGTGTTTCTGCTTGGGCCTAAGTCACAAAATATAGTAACTTGTATTTGTATAATAATATTAATCATACAAGCGGAAGTCTTCATCTAATTAATGGTGTTAAAACGAGACGTCCACTTTTAATACAAGTTACAAGCATTTTAGAAACGGACCCCGTTGGTGAGGTAAGATCGTGGGCGCTCTATGAGCTGGTACGAAGAGGTTCCTCTATGGTACTGAGTTACCCGGTCTCTAATGAGTCTGCAATGTACAAGCAACGCGCCAGCCTGCGCCAGCATAACTGCTTATCACCAGGCTTCTTATTAATGAAGACTTAGAAAACTCCCAATAAAACAAATGAACTAGAACACAAAGTGTCCCGATTCGAGCAGGTGTAGGTATTACTGCCATAAATGCTTTATACAACTTACAGTGTACAAAGCTTTGCTTCGTTTGTATAAAATAACATTACGTCACACGAACTCTACTTTGTTAAACTTATCCTTTTACAGACATACTTTAAGGAGAGCCATAGTGATAAGTATAAGAACCGAGGAATTTGTCATACATATTTAGTAGCACATAAATATAGTTGGTTCCTGATTACTCCATTGTGCGCTAAGAGATGCCATATAGATAAGGAATGCAGATATTTATAAAACAGTTTTTTCATATCACATCGAATCTCTCATAAACACTTTTATGCTCAGTCTTAGAAATTATAAACATTTGCTTCAGTGCGTATACTTCGTTTAATCTTAAAAACCCTTCGGAATAGGTACTGCTATAGTTTTCCTTCGATTGCAAAACGACGTTCTTCTTGAACTAAAGAGATTTCTAAGATCAAATGGAATATTCTGCTTCAGCCGAAGATCTCTACAATAAAGAAGGTAGATCAAATAGCTGACCAAGCAGAAGGCAAAGAACAAAAAACCGTGACAGTTATTCAGTTACCAACTACAGTAATCAGCTAACAATAGACACGAAGAAGTGTCTTCTTCTATGAGTATGACTGACTTGTGTTGTTTTAATTTCTGTCCCTCGTGACCCTTTCCCACCATGACCCAGTCGGCAACCCAACCCGAGCATTGACAAGTCTAAAGGCCCGGCCACGACATTGGTCTAAGGCGACAACCCTAGGAAAAACTATACGTGCGAGAGGGAGATCCCACATCGGCATCTCGTTCCAACTTATGGATTCGCTCGCCGCTGGTTGCCTTAGACCAAAATAATGTCGTGGCCGGCCTTAAGGGCGGGTAGCACCAAACCGTCTGCCATCGATTAATAGTAATCGTTGGTCGGTGTGTGGTTGGTGGACCTTCCTCGGTGGACTTGTCCTGAAATGTAGATATTCATCTATGCGCCACTCCATATACTCCTCATAAAATAAGGAAATAAAACCCCGTTATCCATAAACGCCTCTTAACTTAACAAGCCGCTAAGTATTGTTTGTCCCTTTTATTCATCATCATCATTATCAGCCTATGATAGTCCACTACTGGACGTAGGCCTCTCCTATTAACTATGCGTATAGACGCATTAGGAGGTAAATGCCCATAATCGCCACGGTGGGCAAGCGGATTGGCGATCGCAGTAATGTGTCTACTGGTATGACGCTGCCATCTGGTATGATCATCAATCTTTTATTAAATAATGGTCAGTGACACAATGCCTTAGTCGACTTTTACGACACCCACAGTAGGAGTTGGGGTGGTGACAAATGTATTGTTACTGCCGTCATCACACAACCAGTCCCTTTTATTGTTGTGAAAATATGGATAGGACCGAAAGGGACAAAAAAGACTGGCTTGAAAGTAGAAGACGTTTATGAGTAAGGGGGTAAAGGTTTACCTTCCATTGTGGTATTTTGTAGCCGACGCTGTCTAGCGCGTCTTTGAGCTCCTTAAGATCGATGTAACCGTTGCCGCTTGTGTCCAGCTGTAACAAGGAAAACAAATATAAATATGCTGTAGATACGACATGTAAAATCGATTGTCCTGAACTGCTGCCCGTCGTCGATCTTTAATAAATTAATGGTCAGCGACATTTCTATCCTTTAGTCGACTCTTACGACACCCAAAAGAGTTGGGATGGTGACCGTAGTAAGAATAAATATTACATTACATATTTTATTTTAACGAAATATTTTTACGACGCCGACGACGTCATTTTCATAAACGACGTCGGTTTATGAATATGACGTCATGAGCTCATGAGGTAGAATTATAATGTTAAACCGAAAGTAAACTTTAACTTTTAATTTTAACACTAGATAGCGTGACGTGTTGAATAAATTCATTTTATAGCGTACAACCACTGTATTATATTATAAATATTAATACACGCAAATTTATCCTGTAAGAAATAAGAAATAAGAGTGACAATGACAATACGATTTAGTGTAGGATGTACAATAAATGACGACAATACAAAGAAACGACCTTGGCTTTCCTTTTGCGTACTATAAGATTTATGGTAATGGATAAAAATATATTGTGACAAAGATCTTGCCAGGATAATACACTGATAAAAACATAGCTACCTATAGGTGAGAAACTAACAGAGGATCTGATGCTTTTATACCAACCATACAAGCATTTTGTAGACGACATCTGATTGCATTCAATTTCAAATGATTTGAAATTGAATGCAATTCTAAAAATCAACTTAACCTCTTACCTCCTGCGTAGGTAGGACCTACATGTGTCCTACCTACCCAAAGGACATAATTCTTAATTTATTTTCAAATCATAATTATGTCAATTCCAATTTGATTTGGCAAATTTTGACATAATTTAGGCACGATAGAACAGGGGCCTGTTTATCAAAAGTTTGTAACTTGTAATACAAATGGTAGTCTCTTTTTATCGTCATTAATAAGGACTTCCGGCTGTATTACAAGTTACAAGCTTTTGATAAACAGCCCCAAGTTTACCTACATATTTTTGTATATTTTTTGTTTACCATGTCAGCACAAATCATCATGTAAACGAATTTCGCATACCTATATGTGAATTCTTATAAAGGTACCTATTCAGCATTTAATTAACAACTACAAGTTAAAGCAGAAACGGAAGAAATCCCATCGTTAGGTACACAATCAACGTCATTGATGGATGATTCATCACATTCCAACGAATTAACTTTACGAGTCATCATTAAAATTCTTCTATATTCCAGTGACAAACAAATAATAAAAACTTGTCTGCTCCAATAAAACTCTTTATTTGCTTGTAACCACCTTCTAATGACTACGCCATTGGAAGCGTCATAATATATTTTTTTATTAACTGTTCTAAACTCTCACCTCGTATGTAGGTTCTATACACGGTGCTCGCGAGCATTGTGAGAGATTTTAACTATGCATTCTAGACACCAAAATTAATTAAAAAACATTACGTGATCTAAAGTCAACTAATGCGAATAAAAATTTTTTTTGGACTTGTCGAATATTTCCAGTACGTTTAATCATAACAAAAATTGATTTATTTCCATTTATATATGTATATATATATATAATATCTGGGGCATCTTACATACATGTTATTTTTATTTTTCATTGTCAGGTAAAAAGTGTGGTAATATTAGAACATAATTATTGTGGTAGCTTTGTAATCAAAAAGAAGTTTTATGACGAGTAATGTCGAAAGATTTATTTAGAAAAAAGGTTGATTATCTATGAAACCAAGCCGAATCCAGGAAATTTTATATAACATTTAAGACTAAATATGGTCAGGAATTCAGCATTAAAATCTTTCGGAATGCTCGCGAGCACCGTGTATACTTACGAGAGATACGAGACTTATTCCAGAATTTGTTACTTAGAAAGTTCTGGTCATCTGGCCAACGATATAGCACCAAACTTTACAGTCCCCATCAGATATATCGGAGCGGCCAGGGTTCTCACAAATATCTAAACACGCCTCTGCTGTCACAGCGTAAGACTGCATGTTCAGATATTTTTGACGACTGTACAAACAGCGCATGAGTGAATCACTTTTTTTTGCGACGTAGGTAGACAACTGAGCTCTCAGCCCACCTGATGGTAAGCGGGAACTGAGGCCCATGGACATAGTGACCAAAAATCGCCTATGCGCTGCCTACCCTGAGCACTTAGATGGATTGCCTCTATGCCAGTAATTACACCGGCTATCTTACCCCCAAACCGGAACACAGTAAATACCTACTTGTGGCCTAAAGGTAAAACGCACGGCTGCTATACAGCGGACGTGAGTTCGATCCCCGGTTCGTACCAATGAGTTTATCAAAAACTTATGTACGAAATATTATTTAATATTCACAAGTGCTTTACGGTGAAGTAAAACATCGTGAGGAAACCTGCATACACCTGCGAAGAAATTCAAAGGTGTATGTGAAGTCCCCAACAAGTACCGAGCCAGAGTTGGGACCACACAAAATAGGCACGTATGATGTCGAGTTGCGGAAAAAAATGGCCAGAAAAACAACAACAACAACTATTTAGCGGCAGGTTAACGGGCAAGACGGTTATCTCGATGAGTATTACCATTTAGTTCTGCCTACGCAATACGCGTTATGCCATTCATTTTGCGGCAATGATAAATCGAGGTTTTATCGTTAAAGTTATTGTTACTCAAATGCATCATGTTATAGGGAAACAATTGTGGATAAGTGAACTGTGAATTGAATCATCAATTACTTGATATGACTAACGGCCGGTCAAACAATCGTGTTTACCATACGATGAATGCTCATGTCATATAATACGAGAAATGAGGTAATATTATTTTGGAAATATATGAAAACTCTATAGAATTGTGGATTCCATTATTTCTAAGCATACACAAGGTTATTCAATAGGCTTGGGACCATTGTTGGAAGATTGTCTTCAGTAATATTTATTTTCTTAAATATTAAACAAATACTGTGGAAAATCGAAACATAATACAATCAGTAAAACAGAGACCGTTCATTGTTTTTATTGTATATTCTACGTTATTTTAAACTAGGTATATTGATTTGTCAGGCATTAGTCATCAATACATAATAATATGTACATCAAATTATATAGTTTTTTCTCGGATGAGTAATATTTCCATTAATCAACCACATCCAACCGATTTACCGCAACGTAATGCATTTTGTTTCGCCAACATTAAATAGCAATAAAGAGCAAAGATAATATAATAATTGTAACTACTAAAAATATCGACATAATCGATATGAATCCAAGTAAATAATTCAAACTGGAGAAATAACCAAGGCTCTCCAACTGTTTTTAAAATGATACGAATTTCAGAGTTCTTCCAACGCTCAACTCCTTCCAGAAGTTTACCAGGAAAGTCCAGGGGATCTCCCAACCAAGAAGGAAAATCAAGTCAGCAAAGGACAGCTTTATAATATCAGTTAGCTAGAACTGATGGTGGTGACCCTAGGGTACGATTTCACGCCCCAATATATGGGATGTCAATGCAATGATTATGTCAACACGAAGAAGTGAAGCGTTAACTAAATACTCGTACGGGTACAGAACTAATACTAAAACCTTCTTCTTGAATAACTCAATTTCTAAAATCAGTTGCGTAGTTTTAAAATATACAGTCGGAATCGGAAGCGACTTTTTTATATTATGGTAGTAGTTGTAGTTACCAAGGAGATGTGCTCTGTTATCATTTATCAATTTACGATTGCGAGGCGTTATATTATGACGAATTTTGCGAAATTTCTCGATAGATTAGATACGTACTGATGAGCATTGCTGATGCGATGACTAGATATTTGGAAAAGATAACTGTATTGTCACCCATAAATAACTCTAGAACAAATGGCAAAGAGACTACGAGTACAAAGTACAAATATGGATATGGGGTCAATCAATCTATAATTTGCATGAATGTTCTGTTCCAATCAAGGTGACCTCTAGCACAGAATGTTTGTGTTTGTATTGTGTCTATCACAGAAACGACCGCTCCGCTCACTCATCCGACATCATAAAAGAGCGATGCTTATGGATAAGGAATCGATCATTGTCCTATAATTTGCATGAATGCTCTGTTCACATTTAGGTGACCCCTGGTACAGTAGTCAGGATACTCAGGATGTCAACGGGGCTATGAATGTATGTTTAAATTTGTATTATGTGTATCACAGATGAGTCACTATTGCAATCGCATAATGTATTATACCATTTATAACGTAACGGCCGTGTGGTGAAGGCAGTACGAATACATTGTACCACCCCAACTCCTCGTGCGGGTGTCGTAAGAGTTGACTAAGGGTAAAGGATTGAAGTGTCATTGACCATTTTGATAAAAGATTGATGATGGGTAGCAGCGTCATCACAGTGGACACATTACTGCAATCGCCAATCCGCTTACACAGCGTTGCGATTATGGGCTTTTCTCTTCTAATGCGTCTATACGCATAGTTAATAGAAGAGGTCTACGTCCAGCACTGGACTATCATAAGCTGATGATGTGTGATTGAAATACAAATGCACTCAGTCTACATTGAAATTAAACACACAAATATTACAGTTTTAATAGTTATATATGGTGTTCAACGGGTGTGCAATGATTAGTAATAATATAAATTAGATAATATGAATAACATTTCTCTCAAGGCCAAAATATACATAAGCCTTATAGCCTTGGTAGAAGTCATTGGCTGACCTTGCTTCCACATTCGGATGCCAACCAGAGCGTATCCTAATTAACATTAACTTGTAATTATCAGTTAAATGAATACCTCCGTCGTGTTGAAATGCACGGGATAATATTTATATTCGTGACTAGGGTCGTGTGAAAATGTAATTCGTGTAGGTTTATGAAGATTAGCATGTTATTTGAATGAATATATTTCTTTCATTTATCATTTGAATTAAGTTTTCGATATTCCCACAATGTCGTAACAGATGTGCTTACCATAGAAAAAATAAAACTACGAAAGACTCTGGTTGTTACGGGATTCGAACCCGCTTCCTCTGGATTACCGGTCCAACGTGCTTCCAATTACACCAGACCACCTTCCGTCGATCACAGCGAATTTAGTCAATGGTATTGTGAAGCTAATCACTAGCGACATCTGTACTTAATGTTTCGAAGGTACTACAACCTTAAGCCACTCAAAAAACTTTGATATTGATAAAAATTGGCAGGCAGGTCAATGATCGGCGCAGACGGAGGGGAAGGTGAAGAGCACTATTTATCAGCCGTCAACTTCCCCAGTAGAACTATGGCCCCCGCCCCCACTATGTTAGGCTCGGATGCAGCCTTGCCAACCCACCTCAAGCAATAGACAGAACACCCAAGTATTAGACAGTCCGAAACTGCCTGTGCTGTATGTTTTAAGCTCCCTATATCCCCTCAATTGCTGCTTTAATCATAAAAACTTTTTGGTATGACCGTCCTCTAGGACAGGGTAATTTCCCTACGTCCTTATGATAAAAAGCCAAATTCATGCTATATTGTTTTATTGAGATTATTTATTTTGAGTGTTCTTAATGCATTGTTACCGTTTTCTTCCTCGGGCTTTACTGCCTCTCTTGATGCTTTCGGCGCCCTCGGGGGCTTTAAGAATCTATGATCTCATTGCAATAACATACTAAGTTGCGGTGAATATGACTAGGTAGGGTTACGCGAAAGGCACATGTTATGTTAATAAAATAACCAACTCCCTAGGGTCTGACGCAGCCGGCACAGCTGATATGATAACCTCGACCAGTTAATGTAATTGTTAGTCGACCTCATGACTCATATAAGTAAACGCTGTTGATTGCCCTTTATGTGCCATATTACTTTATTGTTGTTTGCAATTTCATTTATTTAATTTACTTCGATTCTGTAAATGCCAGATAAAATTTTCTTTAAAATTGGGGCTTTCTCAACATATATACATAGATTTGCACATAATTTACAGGTATTGTTAATTTAAAGGTCTAAGATTAACATATAAATATGAAGTACTGAGAATTACACAATTTTGAACATTATCAATACCCCAAATTATGAAGCCATATTAGAGATTCAATTGATCATAACCATGGTATGCTATTGAGATTTACGCGATAAAAGCAGGTTGGGTTTCTACTTGGGTAACAAAGAAGTTTGTTGTGTGACTACAGACGATACTATAAAGATTAAATAGGTACTTCGGTACAAATATATACATTAAAAAGTATAACGTAGACTTTTTCAATAACAGGCTGTACCCTAACAACAAATATTGACGTTATAATGATTTTAAGTGGTCGTTTAGTAATTTATTACCATCTATTAGTCGGTAAAGAGATAAGGGAAGTCACTTGAGTACTTGTATCGTTAGCAAATTATTCCATCTTTGAAATTATAACTAATCGTTTATTATAAACTCTCAGCCAGATTAATAGTATTGAGCATTATATAAAACTCTTGGAGATAATTTGGAAATTCGCACAGATTTTAACCTACCTACCTGAGAAATTACTCAAAATAAGATTGAAATTGGATGGCTTATGAATTTATTTACTTTTAGTGCCTATGATATTTATTGCCGTGTAGCTTGAAAAATTAATCACCTTATCATCTATACTTTTATACACATTATTCATTTATCATGTAATTTAGAATTATTTGATACATAACATTTTGTGTAATGATGCATGGTATGTTGATAGTGTGTGATAATAGTATCTTATCAGCTTTATATTAAAGTTAGTCTAGTATTTTCTCATAACTCAACTGTGACATGCTAACATGTCCCTATTAAATATGAAATATGAATCACTGTTACAATTTCCTTCCTGTCATAGTTAAAACGGGAAAAATAATAAATAGTAGTAGTGTAATATTATACGATTATTTATTTATACATTTATATAATAATTAACTGACGACTACGAGGAAACAAAAAACAATTATGATAACAATAAATTATAACTCGCTGATACGGAAGAGTTCATTAAAAACCTATAAAACATACTTGTAATCAGAGTGGATAAATGAAGGGTCCCCGGAAAGAACATGTCTAGTCAATTCAAATTACAGAAAGAAAAACCACCTTACTTTTAACAGAATAAGGTGTGAATTTTCCCTGGTTTTTTAAAGCTTTGGACATGTTTTTCTGGATGGACCCTTCAAATATAAAACGAATTTGGATGAATGATAATGGAATAATGGTCGATGCTGTATGGAAACTTAACTGATTCAGTAGTATGTATGACGCTGAGTCGCTGACGTCAATAAAGCCAAATTTCCAACATGTCTATCTGATGTAAATCTATGAGCGCTTACATACTTTATCTTTATCATCTTACCATGTTCTACAATAATAAATCATTGTATTTAGTGTATTACCTATTCTGTTAAAGTAACTTTATTATAAACTAACTCCCGTATTCATAAACGTCTGCTACTTAACTTAGCAAGTCGCTAACGCTAAGTATTGTGTATCCCTTTCACTCTTATGGACATATTAATAAGGAAGCTAGGGACAAACAATACTTAGCGGCTTGCTTAGTTAGCAGACGTTTATGAATAAGGGGGAAACTTCCCAATAAAACTTACAAAAAACCTTAAAGAACGGTACCTAAACATTTAGACTTGACCAGTGAAAGACGAACGTGCCAATTGCGCCAAAAATATTTTCGACATTAATATTAAACGTGATTTCACTATTAAGTACGGAATTCAGGAAGTTGAACCTAACTCAAATTTGTAAATAAACATCAATTTAGGCGAATTCTCGGCAGGCTGAGATGTTTACAGTCAGAAGTGTTATGTAAACAGGCTGAGTCAGCGGTGAGTCAGGCGACCCGTCTACTCTGGGGTGATTGCTACTGGCGAGGAGCGGAATCAATTCTAGTACAGTCACAGTGAGAGTAGGACTTTTTTTTTAAATGGACTTACTCAAGGCTACAGACTAGCCGAGGGCAGAGACGCAGCCTACGATGGAGCGAGTCCGCCCAGAAGGTGCATGTACACCCTTGACTTGAACGCTGACGGGTTATTATTATTTATTATTTATTAAAACAAAAGTTTACATGACATTACAGCAGAACGCCAATGCGTCATGAAACTAAAATTATACAATTAAAAAAAAATTGTATACAAAATAAAATATGTATAGAAATATAAAAAAAACACATTAATTAGATTTAGGCGACACAACTGCGTGGCTCCGTTGCGTCGTCTGAGCCGGCGTCGTAGGGTTCGGCAGGTTGCCCCGAAACCGCCGAAACACGACGCCCTTCGCCCAGAAGTCCGGACTCGCGATAGTGTCTTGAAGCGGCCGCGGCACGCGCACCACAAACGAGCTGAAGTGCACGTAGTGGCGCGACCGCAGCTGCTGCACCCTCAGCGAGAGGCCAGTCTTCCGGTGGACGTACTCCGCCACGTCGTCAGCCACGGCGGAGTAATGCAGGCGCGATACGTAGAGCGCCTTACACGGAGTTGCGACCCGAAGACCAGAATTAACCGGTTCGGCGATGCCACCCAGAGTCTTGCGAGGCGCCCTACGCACCTTGCTCTGGCAATAAGAGATGTTGCATCCTAAGGTTTTAATTAGTTTATACGCATTGAGGTAAAAAAAATAAAGTAAGTCACCTGTTGTATGTAGTAATGCAGACCTATTCAAATAAACAATACATGCTTAGTCTGAAATAATTTTTTATTGTTTATTTATTTATTTAAAATGCGGACACAAACAAACCAAATACCTATACGGATTGGTTCTTCTCTTAACTGTTTCACCTATACCAATTCAAATTCAATGAAAGAAAATATGTACACCGAACTTAGAAATTCTTAGAAATTGTCGGGCATCTTTGTGTCGGTAAGTATTGTAAAACATAGGAAAATGAAATCCATTAGATGGTATTCGTATACATCCAGAGAAAGGTCAGAACTGAATTAAAAATGCACACAAAATTGTGCATTTCGCAGTTCCTTTGTAATATGCGTCATTCAAGGTGATCAAAAATAACAATGCAAGGTAAGGCACGGGCTGTCAAAATGTCAGACGCCGCATTAAACAAAATGTTTTATTTTATTTTTTATTACAAAAAGCGATTTGCGAGCGAGTTTTGTATGGAGCCGAAATGGCCGCGTGCAATTTTTGTATGAAAATCGCTTTCAAATAGCCCAAGTGAATCGCTAATGTGAACAGGCCCTTATATGGTTATAGCATATAGGTACCATTCGTTAGAATCCAAAAAAAAATGTAAACAAACCTAAAAACTTGCATTACTCCATAATAATGCACTTTTAGAACACGATCTTGGTTTTATTACGAACTTAACACGTTCCTAAAAACTCCTATGCCAGTGACACGCATGTGTGACCGAAATGATTGTACTCTATGCCGGCGACATAACACTTACTGTGTCAAAAATGATCGTATTTCGATGCGACTGGCACATGAGTAAGAACTTGATTTATGCTAGTGGCACTAGAGCACGGTAATTTTGATCACGTATGTGTGTCACTGGCATAGGAGTCAGATGTTTTTGATCACAGACGCTGTGTCACCGGCGTCGAATGTGTTAAAACCTGAAACCTTGAGTTCACTACTACAAATGCGATTCTAAGTTATCGGTAAATTCGAACCCAAAGGTTGACTGCTAGAAGTGCTAGATCATGCCCTTAGCAAGTTAGCATTAACACGTTCGCCTCCAGTACTGTTTCACTAAGCGCTAACACTATGCCGATCGAAATTATCTGATAGAACTCCTATGCCATTGACACGCATGTGTAACTGAACAGATTGTTCACTTATGCCAGTGACACAGCACTTGTGTCAAAAACGTTCGTATATCTATGGCACTGGCATAGGAGGAAGAACTTGATTTATGCTAGTGGCATAAGAATAAGGTTACTCTGATCACGTATGTGTGTCACTGGCTTAGGAATCAGATTTTGTTGGTCACACACGCTGTGTCACCGGCGTCGAACGTGTTAAGTCCATCGTTTGTATTATTTGTTTCTGTGCAGATTAAGGCTGAGCCACATCGAATGCATGTGCAGCACGTGTAAGTGCGCGTGTGCCTGGCGTGCGCGTTGTAGCATATGTAAATGTCATAGTAGATGGCACACCGCTTGCGTGGCGTGCAGGTGCTGCAAACGCATCCAGTGTGGCTTGGCCTTTATTACCAAATTACAGGCGAGTGCAATGAAAAGGTGCGTTCAAACTAAAAGAGCGTTCGCTGTTCTAACCTCCCACTCCACGAAATTCGTTCGGTACACAAAACGTGATTGGTTGATTTCGTAGAACGGGCGCTAGAACAGCGAATGCTCCTTTGGTCTAAACGCACCTTTAAATAAAGGCGCTGCATTTTTAAGCGAGCGTCACACTGCCCCCGACCCGTCTTACCATTTTTGGTGCGTTTCCTCATTTCCGACCAACTTCAAACTTATCTGATGTGTGTCAAGGACTTTACTTTTATGGCTCCAATGTAAGATATTTTCAATGGAACTACTTAGTTATGATTCGGCAAGTTTAAAATTGTCCAATGTTGAATATATTTTGATCTTACCATTTGATTTATGGCCACGTTTAATATCATCATCATTCCAGCCATAACACGTCCACTGCTGTACATAGGCCTCCCCTTTGGACCTCCATCTCCATATATACCACTTGGAAGCGACCTGCATCCATCGTCTCCCGGTGACCTTTATAATTTGAATTCAAAATCCTTTGCACTGCTATGCTATTCTCTTATTCACACTTCACGCCGCATTCGTCGCCGAGCACTAGTGTCGTTTAAAGTACATTAGTGAATACCATTTTTAGGCTCGACGCTGCCGCTGCGCTGACACAGTGCTGACAGCAAGGCGGTTTCCTTAGTGAATAACACTGCTGGTCTTTAGCAACCACAGACGAGGGGTGAACACACTAAACAACCGCACGATTTATATTGCGAGGACAGTGCTATTCGTCTAAAGGGTTCAGCAGCCTTACCGAACAAGAGGTGCCTTTCCCCACGGATGAGGTCAATATTTTAGGTGGTGTACTAGCAGGACCTAAGAATATTCCATGCTTAATATCAGCTCTAGATCTTCTTTTGTTTCAGAGTTATTCAAGATAATGTAAAATAAACAGGGTGTCGTTGAAAGTGGCATATTTCGTAAACTGTTCAAGTTAGATCAACCAAACAAAATTGTGTTTGATAACAATAAAATAAACTACAAAATGCATATTTTTAACCTGCACCTTGTCCTTATTTTTCATAATAAAAAAAGGTTTTTTGTTTTTTTTTCCATATTTTTTTTTATTTCACGCGGAGGTACACCTACAAAAAAAATATGCATACATAGCCACTAATGTCCACTGTATACATAAATAAAAATATTTCCGTAAATCATCGTGCGTCATGCCAAAAAAAAATTTTTTTCAGAAGTAGTCGTTACTGGCATACAAATAAAGTACCAGTGCAGTGTGAACATAAGTTAGTGTGTAGGTATACAATCTCTCGACACTTACCGCACAAAATATCATTGACGTAAATTGACTTATTAGCGCATTTGCTATAAAAATCAGCCTTTTGTCCAGTTTGTATGCATTTTTTCTTTCTACATATATTTTTTAACGTTTTTTTACAAGACTTACACTTAATTTTTTCCATTTTCCAACAGAAAATGCAACAAATCAAATGTCGAAAACAATACTATGTGTCAAATGTTTATCTCTCTTTTATAAAGCAAATGTACTAATAAGTCAATTTACGTCAATGATATTTTGTGCGGTAAGTGTCGAGAGATTGTATACCTACACACTAACTTATGTTCACACTGCACTGGTACTTTATTTGTATGCCAGTAACGACTACTTCTGAAAAGATTTTTTTTTTGGCATGACGCACGATGATTTACGGAAATATTTTTATTTATGTATACAGTGGACATTAGTGGCTATGTATGCATATTTTTTTTGTAGGTGTACCTCCGCGTGAAATAAAAAAAAATATGGAAAAAAAACAAGAAACCTTTTTTTTATTATGAAAAATAAGGACAAGATGCAGGTTAAAAATATGCATTTTGTAGTTTATTTTATTGTTATCAAACACAATTTTGTTTGGTTGATCTAACTTGAACAGTTTACGAAATATGCCACTTTCAACGACACCCTGTTTATTTTACATTATCTTGAATAACTCTGAAACAAAAGAAGATCTAGAGCTGATATTAAGCATGGAGTATTCTTAGGTCCTGCTAGTACACCACCTAAAATATTGACCTCATCCGTGGGGAAAGGCACCTCTTGTTCGGTAAGGCTGCTAAACCCTTTTCTCTTTATCGTGTTTCAGTATAGTTTCATAATCAAACTCAATCATTTTGAGATTGACATGGAATAAAGCGTAGTTATTTCATTTCCCATTAATATAAGTAATATCGAAATCTACAATAATAATTTTAAATGAATAAGAAGATATTAATATCTTCCCGTGGCGACTAGTGCCTACTCCGATGAGAAAGGATTTTCACATTTTCTTGCGCCGGCGACGGTGCTCAAAAATATCTGGACATGCACTCAAGGCCTGCTCAAATATTTGTAAAGCTCTGATCTGTCTGGTCATATTAGCTCGAAAACGTCCGTATAATATACCATACAAAAATGTTAGTTATCACAAAAGGGAGCACATAGTAAGACAGTGGCATATTAGCCATGTCCTACTAATCTTATCACCTAATCAATGATAAGTTTTGGCAGGACGTGTGATTAGTCATCTATTTGCGTCAGCGAGTTTATTGACTGTTTATCGATAATTGTCGATTTATCGGTTTTGTGAATATATTAAAATTAAATTGAACAGAAATTGTTTATTAAATTATAATTTTCCGTTGCCTCAATGTCAATCAATTAAATTGCCTTATTAATTATTATGTTTGGTTTCGTTAACAAAACATGAAGTAAACTACTCATCTGTCATTTCTGTTATAATCACATAAGATTGGACACATTATTAGGTCAGCGACAAGCACTCGTATGTTTACTTTAATAGGTTTTTTCAATTAATAAATTGCATTAATAACTAATTAGTGCATGAGGAAAATCGAAACCAACCTACCGGATCAAAATAATGCATTAATTTCATGACTGATTTATATACACCGTGTCACATGAGGATACCGAAAAACTTTAGCAGCGGGTACCTGCGGTTGTTATGTGAACCCAGGACGAAATGTTAAACAAAAAAAAAATATATACGAAATAAAGTCATTTCAATCCAACTAAATTAAGTTAAATCCTCGGCAAAGTTAAGTTATGTATAGTTCCGTGGATATCAATATTATTTTATACACACTGATATGCTTAATGTTTCATCAATCTCATTTTATATAGATAGTAATACAACGGCGAAGTACCATGAACTCCTAATTATGTATGTACATAGTTTTTTCTGCAGTCATGCATGATTTTATGGTACTTCGCCATCGAAGTCTAACGCAAAAAAATCAAAGAATGTGCCATGTGGCTATGTAAGTGGTTAAACAAAATTAAATTATACTTTCTAACATTTCGACCACTACCTGGAAACGAAAACATCAATTCTTTCTGACTGCGTCTCATTCACTGACAAACACTTTACATTCTAACAGTATGTTGGCCAAACTTGGTATATTACGTACCTACATACAATGTACGCATAGTATAGGGTCAAAGACCGATGCTCATGCGATTAGGGGCCCGTTGACCGAACAGTCGAAACGCCTAAATCTCAATCAGATCCTTTTTATGATAGTACATTCTATTACACAAACTGTATATTGGTTGTGTTCGAGGAGATACAATATCTTGTAGAACTTCCAACTCAACATTTTGATTTTTGGGTCACGACCACGTAGCAGGCTTACTACTTACGCGATGTCCGCGACCCTCTATAACGCATTGGTTGGAGTGACAAAAAACTCTATACAAACATTCAGAGGACAGCTCTAAAACAAAGGCAGGATAATCCGTTACAGAACCTTTTCCATAAAATCTACATAAGTAATTTCGTTATGATTGGCTTAGTTTTGTACAGCATAATCCAGAACAACTCGAGTTTTGAAAATGTTCTGTTCATTATCCACACAAGTTCCGATGTTAGATTATTCTCAGAACAATGTATTAACATTAGTAAATCGGACAGCGTTCATTGTTTTGAGGTACATTAATTTGATTCAAATTATGACCTATTTTTAGAACTTAGGTACCTGAACACTGTTATTGTGTTTACAAATTTACGAAGAATCAGGTCAGGATTAATAACAATAATAACTATAAGTATATATGCGTCTGGGCGTCACAATATGAATCCATAATGTCATCAAGGAAATATAATAAAGAAACCCTAGAAACTCGGGGTTTGGTTACAGTTTCGTATGAAATTAGGCAATGAGTCCCTTTTCAGTTTATTTTATACCTTATGACGAGAGACACCATGTTTATTGAATTAACTGTAAAAGGAATTCCGTCCTTTTAGATTTCATTTGCTATGTTTTTTTTTATTTATTAACGTTTTGCTTTGTCATATCATTTAGTGTCATACTAAGGGTGTTTACCGCGAATACCGAGTAATCACAATATTGAAAATAATAAATACCTAACTAACAACATTGAATAATGTATAAATTGCAATTGTTGTAATATGATGAACATGTTAATGAAATCTAACTTTTATGTCGATGCCGTTCACCAATTACCTATGGACACCTCTGAACTCCGTTTTGGCTTTAGTTAAGATTAAGAAAACTCACATCATACGCATTTTAGTATCATATTGCCACAGTGTTAGTTAATCTAGTTTAAACTAGACCAAGAATGACAGATAAGTGGACAGTTCCTGATGGGCACAATGCACATGATACTCTCGACCTTACTCGGCATTTACATCTTCCTGCTTACTTTATATTATTATAAGACATGATATGATAAGCCAATAGTGAAACCTTCTAAACGTACCGCTAAACCTACAACCGTTCATGGCTGCGATTTCCGCTTCCAAGATCACTCACTTTAAGTAGCGTAACTAAAATGACCAACAGTATATATTTGACTACTCATTATTCACCTAATTATGGATGAGTAACAAAAATTCTCACCCTATATTTATAAAATTTCTCACCTAATATATAGAATTCAAATTTAAAGATTCTAAATAATTTGCCCATGCCTATCCAAGTCAATAACTGGCAAGAAGTTGCGCAGGATCGAGATAGATGGCGTGCACTCGTTTCGGACGCCAAAACCATCTTTGGGTCCGTGAGCCAAATTAGTTAGTTAGTTAGTTATTCAAGTAACCATGCATTAAATGATCAAAATTATGTACCTAAGCATGCAATTATTTAATACGGTAAGCGTACTATTATTATTTTTTTTAGTTAATACCTATTGTAAGCCGACAAAAGCAATTAATAAATGAATGAATTCATGAATACACAATCAGGTTATTCCCATTTGTTTGTGCATCATGGAGTAAACAATAATAGAAATATTAATTAATAATTCTGTTCCACGGACGGAACTAACGAGAGACACTCACGCAACATGCGTTGATGACCGACTTGCAATACAATTATTGGTATTGCAATTAAAATGTAGGTTATTTATATTTCCTTCTAGAAAATCACATCGGGTACTTCGGAATTCATTGAAAATCGTCATCATTTATAACTTACAATTGTTTTAAAATAGTGGTGTCCAGGCATAAGATACACTTATATTTAAAAGAAGAATTTTGGCCAGAAGGTGTAACATGTCGACGTTTTAGGCCGTACAGAACAAATGAGCCTGATGCGGGCGAGCAGAAAACAAACTGTTCGGTGTAAATTAAATGTATAGTGCAAATTTTGTCACATATAATTGTAAGAGTGTTAAGAGGTCTGTGGAAGGCATAAGGCAATTATGTCGTTTTGCCGACATAATTGCTCTTCAAGAGACATGGCTGGCGGATGCTGACTTGACGTTCCTAGCAAGTATAGATGATGATTTCGGTAGCACAGGGGTTTCGGCAATGGACACCGGCGCAGGAATATTGCGAGGCAGACCGTTCGGCGGAGTTGCTATCCTATGGCGCAAATCAGTTTTTCAGTGTGTTACTGTGATTCCGTGCGGTAATCCGCGTTTAGCGGCAGTGCGTATTACTTTAAGTGATCGGTCGTTGCTAATATTTAGCGTTTACATGCCTACAGAATGCGCTGAGAATATGGCGGAACTGACTGATTGTTTAGGTTTAGTAAGTGCGATAATAGAGGAAAATAATGTCGAATCTGCTTTTGTGCTCGGGGACTTTAACGCGCACCCGGGAACTAGATTTTATAACGAGTTATCTCAGTTTTCAATTGAGCAAGATTGGTTCTGTAGCGATGTAGACAAACTCGGAATATCGTCGGACACGTTCACATTTATAAGTGAGGCTCATGGCTCAAAAAGATGGTTGGACCATTGTGTAGTGACGAGTGCTGCGCAGCAGTGTGTTGTCGACACATATGTTAAATATGATGTGTACTGGTCTGATCACTTCCCGTTAGTTGTTAAGTGTGATTTAAATGTCGCACAAAGAAAAACCAGTTTGCCACTTTGTGCTCCTAATACCATTCGCTGGGGGGAACGTAACGGTGACCAGATCAGTACCTATCAGAAATTCTGCGACGCTTTAAGAAATGTTGACTTTCCCGTGGAATTACAGAAATGTTGCGGTAGCCACTGTAATGACAACACACATAGGGCTATCATAGACCAGCTGTATTTTAATGTGATAAATATATTGTGTCGGGCTGCGAGCTGTTCTCATGGTGTCGTGAAACATAATAGGAGCCGTAAGAAGCCTATTATAGGCTGGAATAGACATGTGGCCGAGGCTCACGCGAGTGCCAGGTTACAGTTCGCTGTGTGGGTATCCCATGGTAAACCTAGTAGCGGTGCAGTATATAATAGCATGATTGAAGCGCGAAAGGTTTTCAAGGGCAGATTAAAGTGGTGTCAAAATCACGAAGATCAAATAAAAATGGACATTATAGCGTTGCTCCATGCTAAGTCTGACTTTGGAAACTTTTGGAAATGCACCAATAAGCTAAACGCTAAGCCTGGTACTCCCGTGAGTGTCGATGGGGTTTCCGACCCAAAACAGATAGCTGAAAATTTTCAGGGTCATTTTAAAGTTAAGTCGCCAGTAGGGCCGCCTTGCAGGTTGCTCGATACGGAGAAAACCAGTAAGACAGCAACCTTGATTCTCGCCAAGGACGTCAAGCTGGCGATAGGTAAGATGACAAAGGGAAAATCACCCGGTCACGATGGCCTCTCTATCGAGCACCTGCGCTATGCCGGCAATCATCTGCCACGTGTACTTGCCATGCTTTTTAACATCTGCTTGGATCACTCTTACCTGCCCCAGGATATGATAAAGACTTTGGTGGTGCCCATTGTGAAGTGTAAGACGGGAGATGCGTCGGATAAGTCTAACTATAGGCCCATTTCTCTGGCTACGATTGTAGCAAAGATATTTGACAGTGTGCTTAACTCATTTTTAAAGAGGCATATTAAGCTCCATGACGCTCAGTTTGGTTTCGTGCCTGGTTTGTCTACGGAAGCTGCCATTCTTAGTTTGAAGCACACTGTCAGGTATTACACTGACAGGGATACGCCAATATATGCGTGCTTTATGGACCTCTCGAAAGCCTTCGACACCGTATCTTATGACATCCTTTGGCGTAAACTGGAAGGGGTTGGGTTATCGCCAGAGTTGATATCAATTTTTAAATACTGGTACCTAAATCAGGAAAACTGTGTGAAGTGGGCAGGAGAGGTGTCATCGCCGAGTAGACTTGACTGCGGGGTGAGGCAGGGGGGGTTAAGCTCGCCTTTACTCTTCAGTCTATACATTAATGCACTGATTGTGGAGCTCAGCGGCATGCATGTGGGCTGCTCTGTTGACGGTATCCGTGTCAATAACCTCAGTTATGCAGATGACATGGTGCTGCTAGCCCCCACAGTCAGTGCATTGCGTCAGATGATCGCCGTGTGTGAAGCGTATGCGACATCTCATGGCCTGACATACAATGTTACAAAAACCAAATACATGGTTTTCAAGGCGGGAAGTAAATGTCCATTCTTCATTCCACCTATAGTTCTAAATGGTGTTTCTCTCACTAGGGTGAAGGAGTTTAGATATTTAGGGCATTTACTGACCGAAGACCAGAAAGATGATGGAGATATGGAGAGGGAGCGCAGAGCATTGTCGGTTCGAGCGAACATGCTGGCCCGCAGATTTAGTCGCTGTACAGATGAAGTGAAAATTACACTTTTCAAGGCTTTCTGTACATCACTGTACACGTCTAGTCTGTGGGTCAAATATACTCAACGGGCTTACAATGCTCTGCGAATCCAATACAATAACGCTTTTAGGGTGCTGTTGAAACTTCCGCGTTACTGCAGCGCATCGTCTATGTTCGCCGACGCGCGCACGGATAGTTTTGACGCCGTCTGGCGTAAAAAAAACGGCCTCGCTGCTCCGCCGGGTGCGCGGGAGTAGCAACAGCATCTTAAGCATGGTAGCAGATAAGCCAGATTGTCCTCTCATGTGGAGAATGTCTCAGAGGACTAAATCACTTTTATGTATTTATTATTAAATCCCTAACATAAGTTTTTAATTAGATTAGATATAAGCAAGTACTAACAAATATTGTGGACCATTATGTTGTCTTTGAAATAAATAAATCATTCATTCATTCATTCATAACAAAACGTTCATATTAGGAGAAAAAATATAATTCATACTGTCAAACCTGCTTGTTAGTAGAAAAAGGCGGAAAATTTTAAAAATATAGACGGACTGATTTTTTTTTATGTGACGATGGTAGACAACTGGGCTCTCACCTGATGGAAAGCAGAAACTGAGGCCCATGGACATAGCGACCAGAAAATCGCCTATGCGTTGCCTAGTCTGAGGACTTAAATGGATTGCTTCTATCTATGCCATATGCCAGTAATTACACCGGCTATCTTACCCTCCAAACCGAAACACAGCAGTGCAAACACTGCTATTTAGCGGCAGGTTAACGGGTAAGACGGTGGTAGCTATCTGGGCGGACCCTGCATGAGGTCCTACCACCAGCAAAAAAATAGAAAATTTGAATTTGCCGCCATTTTCTAGTGACACAATGGTTGGACAGAGTATACATATATGTATATGTATAACTATTGGGAAGTATCGATTTTAAATGCTCCTAACATTTTCCCGCTAAGTAATAATATGCCTAGACGTCTCTGTTATCCTGATACTGACCGCGGATAATGCATGAATACAATAATCACACATTTGATAATATTAATCTGGAAACAGTTAATATAACGGTAAAATAAAATATGAATTTATAAAACAAGATGTTTATCATATACAGATTATGGAATTTATGGAGTTGTTCATAATACTATGATACATTTCCTTGTATTCTTATTACGTTCTCGTAAATGGTCAATTGGTCATCGAGCGAGAACTGGAGTTCTATTATAATTTATAGTTATAGTGCCAGTTTGATCAGTAATTTTATGTAATTGAAGTATATTTAAATAACTACCATTACTACCAATGCCAAACCTGAAAGTCTCTTTTAAACTGACAAGTGTCAGGATCTTATGCTTTATTTCTAATTTGTCAGGGATGATATCAGGGGATGAGCTGCCTTTCATTGCTACGCATCACATCGAATGACGTGCCATTACTGAACGTACAACATTCCCAACGTATGGGAAATATTCCCAAATGCTAAGTTACCACATAGTAATATTTGGATCAACCGAAATACGCAACTCTAAATTCAGATCTAATCCATGTGTTTTAATTTCTGCCTTCATCGTTATCATTTCAGCCATAAGACGTCCACTGCTGAACATATGCCTCCCCTTTGGACCTTCAAATACACCGGTTGCAACAGATGGGGTCGAAAAGTGCTCGAGTGGAGACCACGGCTAGGCTAACGCAGCGTAGGACGTCCACCAAAAAGATGGACAGACGACCTTTTGAAGGCCGCCGGGACACGCTGGATGCAGGTCGCATCTAACCGATACTAACGTGGAGGTCCAGAGGGGAGGCCTATGTTCAGCAGTGGACGTCTTATGGCTGAGATGATGATGAAGCGATTTGCATCCAGCGACATTTCTGCCTTACCAGTCTGATTCCTTCCTTCTAATTCCACCTAGGTACAGCCTAACCCTCTTATTCATAAACGTATCCGAACTTAACAAGCCGCGAAGTATTGTTTGCCCCTTTCAGTCTTATCAACATATCTATAAGAGCGAAAGGGACAAGCAATACTTAGCGGCTTGCTAAGTTGAGAGACGTTTATGAATAAGGGGGTTCAGTTCGAGTCACCTAAAGATGCATTCAGACCAAACGAGCATTCGCTATTCTATCCCCCACTCTACGAAATCAACGAATCACGTTTTGTGAAACGATCGAATTTCGTAGAGGGGGTTAGAATAGCGAATGCTCGTTTGGTCTGAATGCACCTTCAGCATAACGAGATCTCGGTTCCTGCACCTGTCGCCGAGGTCGGGTCGCGATGACTATCGCACAATAGCCATTTGGGAAGCAGATCATGGGAACCTAGCGGTACCGGCATGGGAAGTTCGCACGCGTGGTCAATGCCGGGTTAAGGAGCGTTTCTGGTTCAAGAATTCCATCTACATGGAAAAGTGAACACTGTACATTGTTTCCGGTAAAGAGTTATTATGTTATGTTACGGAGGGACGTTCGACCGGACTCGAGCATCCAATGTGCTCATTCACCCCATTTCCCTTAGCTGGAGCTGCAGGTTAGTGTTCCGGTAGCGTTCCCCCAATACTTCCCTCTGGCCTTCAAATTTTTAGGACGTCTCTAAGGTCGAGCTCCCTGAGTTCCTTCTCCTCCAGCCTATCCCTGCCAATCACGTCATATTTCGCCGCTGCGATATGACGCATTCAGCAAGGACATACTGGCTAGTTTCGTCTCTTCCGCAGTGTGGACAGGCTGCTTCGTTGCTTATTCCCATCACCTTAAGATGTCTGTTGAGGGTGTTGTGTCCCGTGATAATTCCGGTCAACATCCTCAAGTCCGGTAAAGGGTAGTTAACGGAAAGGATATATAAAATGACTTCGAAGGTATTAGAGTGTTGGAGTACCTAGAATTAATGGTCAAGGAAGATATTATGAAAAAAATTGGGTTAATCCCGAATCTCAAACAAAATTCCGTCGAAAGGTAGGTAGGTAATAGATGAATAAAACCTATTAGAATGAAGGAAATTCCAGAATAAACAGAACATGATATTGGTTAAGGAAAATATTGTAAAAAAAAACTGGGTTACTCCCAATAATTTCCCCATAGAGTTGGTTAGCAGAAGGAGTTGACAGTTTTCGACACTTATAACCGCGCCAATTTTTGAGATTAGGATGTATACCCCAGGGTTTATAGACTAAAGCAAAAGCACTAAGATAAATTTGGGAATGTATTATAATTTTGTAATTTATGAAAGGAAGTCTTCGATAGTTACAAAATTGTCTTTCTATGAGCGAATTAATATTTCTACTTGGTTTACCAAGTATGTAACACATTGCATTTATAATATTGATAAGCAGTAATTTACTGTGTGTACTACTCTTAATTGGTCAATTTTACGCATGATATTCGAGAAATTCCTTCAAAACAGGTTTTTAGGTCACATTTTAATACAAAATTGCAACGGAACGTTTCGCATTCTCTAGTAAGTGTAAATTAATATGGCCCTCGTGAATAATGCAGCCATGTCGTACACTATTACGATATTAAAACGCATTCTGCATAACAAGGGTCCAGTTGCATCGCTATATTAGAAATGTCAGAAGCGTGTTGAATATTTATAGAGTTAGAACCTTTGATAATTGAGAAGATAGTTGTGTCATTGGTTTTAATATGACTTAAGTTTGTTTAGGTGATATTGAACTAAGACATTAGGGTACTGAAGTTGCTGTAAAGGATAATGTCGGCGGTATTTAAAAGTCAAGGTGATATGAGTACGCAAGTATTCTAGTCTTTGTTGGGAGGTGCTACATGGAGTATGTGATGGCGACAAAAAGAAAATATGGCAGCTGATGCTACGATAGGTACAAGTTAGACGTAATTATGCAAAAGGGAACCAACCCACAAGAATTTTTCATTCTAATTAACACCATAAATCAAAATAAACAAGTTAATCTTTGAACAGACAAATTCATGTCGGTTGGTTCCTTTTTGCATAACTACGTCCAGTTCATCTCGACGTAAATAATGTACTATGTTGGTCTATACGCAACAAAAATATCTATTCATCTACAATGTTGTGGCAGCTACATAAGAATTGGCAAAGTATATTGGTATAGAGCGAGCACAAATATATCTAACGAAGCGTAGGCAGCGCTGTCATCTTTAGGATTCTAATTATTTGCAATAACATTCGAGGTCTTTAGAGTCAATCAACTTTTTTTTTCGTGCTGTTTACTTGTAGTACCTACACAATGAATGTTTGTGCAATTTGTGACCTATGGGAAATATTATGGTTGAATTATATATATACTTTACGCTACCATATTTGCAAAAATGACACAAAAGTGGGTTTTTTTTATAAGAAACTACAGTGACTCAGTCAGCAGAGTCACGATTAAAATGAAACGAAAAAAAAAACTAAAATGAGTCAAAAATCTATGGCTAGACACCAAATAATACTGAACTGAATAAAATGAATTATTTTTCAAACAGAAAATACGTTCTTATTAAGTGTTATTGGAGTTTTTCGGCAATTTACAAACCGCACGACAGTTGATTCACCCTTTAACATTTGAAAGGTCCACGGAAAAAACATGCCCAGTGCCTAAAAAAATTAAGGCGAATTCACACCTTATTCTGTTAAAAGTAAGGTGGTTTTTCCTTCTGTAATTTGAATTGACTAGACATGTTCTTTCCGGGGATCCTTCATTTAGTTCAATCTCAATAATCTCAAAATAAATCCAGATTTTGGTTCCTTCGTATTATTTCAGTGTAAAGTAACTATTGAGCTATTGACTGTTCTATGTAAACTTTAGTCGAAAACAGGACGCAAACCCATAATCTATTCTATAGCGATAAACACTTCGTGGGCAACAGCGATAAGTTTTCCTATTTCGTAACCAACAGTCGAAGGTTCAAATACCTATTCATAACTTGGTGAAACACTTTAGTACTTCGTCCAGCCCAGTAGCAAAACAATGCAATTTTGCAACGGCATCAAGGTTTCTATTTCCGTGCATCTAGATTAAAACGCATTTAGGCTTGTGAAATGCATTATAGTCCAGGATACGAATACGATTTTAAACATTGCAGGGATAGTGATGTGTCGTTCCCAGTAACATTCCCAAAACTGTTTGGGGAATATTCCCAAATGGTAACTATCACTATAGTAACTTTGGGAATTTACGAGGATTGGCCCATCTCTATATAGGGATGAGTTCAGGCCCGCTACCGCTAAAGTATGAGGGGACTAAAGTCGTGTGTTCAAGTTCTGGACGAGACAAAGTGCTTGCAATTGAAAAAAAAATCGGCATTCAGGACGCTCAAAAGGAGTCCTCCCAACTCCAGATAAGACAACCAGTAAAATCCCCAGAAATGCAGTTGGTACGTACGTACATAAAAAAACCTAACACTACCCGTGCCGGCTGTGCCATTTTCGACCCATGTCTTCGACGTTGACTAATTATTTTGTAATTGCCTATTAAGGGCCAGGTTGAACCAAATGACTGTAATTAATTACGGTGACTGATAATGATTAATGACTTTCTTTATCTTTTTAGTGTGAGAAGTTTTGTTTTCTGCATCTTATCATCCGTCGAATGTAGTTTGGTGACACTAACATAAAGACGCACTAAGTATAGTTGATGTCCTGTCAATCACCAAGCATAATAATAACAATAATCGCTAAATTATGGATACTTACCTACTATCGTCGATTGACCAGTAAAACTCACTAAGCAAGAAATACCTACTTGAAATAGTTGAAATAAAGCTGACATACGAGGTTACTACGAGAATTTACAGTTTTTCTAATGAGTTTGGTTGTCAACAGATGATGTGTTTTTCTGCTTGCGTATGTTCTGTACCGTCCAGTGGTAACATGACTACCATAGCAGTCTTGCATAATCTGGAACAGGGTCGTAAATGGTCCCAAAATATTAAATTCATGTTAAGGTACTTCATTGAATAGCTTATTAGGTATTGAACAATCTCCTTTCTCCGTATCGTGAATCGACGCGTTGTCGACTCCAAACGGGTGCGTGCTGAATTTCGATCGAATCCGAATCGGTTGCAAAAGTTTACGCAATCGATTGCACATTCCGTTTTTTACATGTTGAGTGCGAGCGAGAGTCGCATGATTTAGTGGATGAGAGTTGCTGTCGTATGTGCGCGTGAGCATGGAACATGAAATTGTATCTATTATGTGTGGTTGAACGGTTTCTGTAATCTTAATCGAAAATACAGTGTGTGGCCTATAAAAGGGACGAAAAATAAAACGGTACAATATTAAGATAACCAACAGTATTATTCATTATTTTACTTTACTGAAAATACTACTTTTCATAATATGTTTAGCAAAACCTAACAATATCGAAATGTCAAAATTACCTACATATAGTCCAGTCAAAGGCAAAATAAGGTGTATATAAAACTAGCGACCCGCCCTGGCTTCGCACGGGTACTATACCTACATAAAAACCTTCCTCTTGAATTACTCTATCTATTAAAAAAAATCTCATCAAAAACCGTTGCGGAGTTTTAAAGATTTAAGCGTACAAAGGGACATAGGGACAGAAAAAGTGACTTTCTTTTATACTATGTAGTGATCCTCAAAAATATCCTAATGCACTTTAATTAAATGTAATAAGAACGTCGTACGAGGATTAAACGTATTAATTAAGGCGTAGATTTCGTAGAGTGGGGGAAATAGAATGAGCATTCGCTCGTTTGGTTTAAATTCACCTTTAGAGGACGTATAAGAGGATTCTTTCGATACGTTTTTTTGCACTTGACTGCCTTTGAATTACAACATCTTCGAAAACAATAATTTTGAAACACCGGGATATTTACAAGGTCATTGCAGATAGTATAAGGAGTCACTCATTTCATTTTCGCCCCTGTTATAGCCCCACACTGTATTATATATACACGCAGGCACTTTAAGGATTAATACTCAACATCCCTACTTAGATACAAAAAGAAGGATTACATTTTTACCCAACGGCTGTACAATCATTATTTTTTAATTAGTGTAAGATTATAATATAAAAATGCTACTGACAGGCTATTGATAATGATACCTAAGAGTTGAGACGTGTTACAATAATGACGTGTAAAAGGTCTACGGCCAGTGTGGGAGGAACAGACTGAACAAATAAGTGAACACAAGTGTCCCATTGACTATCTTGTTACTATTGCGCGAACTATACCATGGAGCTTAATTATATTCTGACGAATGATACGTATCATGACTTGAATAGATGATTAAAAGTGATCAGCTTTTTTAACTCGGTCAATAATCATTGTAATCTGATTCTATAGAACCGATTATAACAAATCTAAGTAAACGCAAGCTATGCAGTCTGTGGATTAAAGAACTTAGATCCGGGTAGCATAGCTAAACTTCTTTCGAATGTTTTTTGCATTACAATGCTAAGCGACGAGATCAACAGTCGATACGATTTGATACTCTTTCGTTTGGTTCTCTGCCTTTTTTAACTAAATCTTACCGCATTTGTTTTACATGTATGGAATTGGCACTAGATTTTTTGCGTAAAACTTCTACAGCTACCTCTACTTCTAACCCTGTAAAGTGTTCGAAACGTTGGGATGTAGTTAATTGAATGAATATATATTACCCGATAAAATAATTTTATTTCATGAGTAACTATCGCGGTAACAGTAGAAATTATTCTTTTCATCATCATCATATCAGCCTCCATATAGTCCTCCCCCAAAGATTGCCACAATGACCGGTCCTGCGCCTTCCGCATCCAGCGGACTCCTGTGACCTTCACCAGGTCATCGGTCAACCTTGTGGGGGGCCTACCCACGCTACGCCAGGATTATTCTTTTACAGGGATTTAAATATGCCATTTTAGTACATACCTATTCGTGAAGTACATAATCATTTTCCTTCACGGACACAATTGTGCATTACATCTGTGAGGATTTTACTCAGTATAGTTCCGTTAATTTGACGAGATAGTGTTACTCATAGACTGTTAGGTACTCTAAACAGCAGAATCGCAAACTTAAATGAATATGTATGACTCGTCATGTCGTGGGAGGAAACTGTTAAACTGTAGTTTATATGAAGCACGATTCACATAAAAATCGCATGAGCATAGCAGCTGGTCACTTGAGTGTGATGGCAATCGTGTGCGTCTAGGTTCTCCGTATTAATTGTTGAATCATTTCCGCTTCCGTTATAAATGCTACTTGAGTAACTAATAGAACAATTAGTAAATCACAACATGTGACAAAAAATCTTGTTCTTAATCGCATAAACTTACGTTTAATTTTATCCTGGCGTTTCGGGCATGACGTTACACCCGTGATCGTAGGCAGACTGTCATTGGACAGGCGATGGTTTTTAACACGTTCGACGCCAGTGACACAACGTCTGTTATTAACAAAATCTTACTACTATGCCAGTGACACATCAAAATATCCTTATTCATATGTCACTAGCATAAATCAAGTTCTTACCAGTGGCATAGAAAAAAGAACATTTTTGACAAAGTGTGTCGCCGCCGGCATAGAAGATCATTTTTTGGAAATTGAATTATTTCGAAGAAATCGTGGAGATCACGGGAAAGGTCTTTACCTAGAATTGGTATACTTACAAAATACACAATTAAAAAAAAATTAACTTTCGGGAAATATTTTATCCTTCCAACCTACCCTTCACCTATTTATAACTATTTGCCGATCCTACGATAGCATACCCAAAACCAAATTACTCCTAACTGCCCACTGATATCTAACTAACTATTCGACTTTGCTGGTGGTAGGACCTCGTGCAGCTATGCTATTCTCTTATTGACACATTCGACGCTGCGTTCGTCAACGAGCTCGATGTCGAGACAGCCTTGTCTAAAATCCTAGCTGTTTGATTTGACATTAGGAATCGAGGCTGTGAGCGAGTTTGTGGGCGAGTTCGTCGCTGTTTTTCGTTAGAGAATACGAAGTTCATACATTAAACGTCAAACTTTCGACGCAATGTAGTTCCAGCTCACGCCGCATTCGTCGCCGAGCACTAGTGTCGTTTAAAGTACATTAGTGAATACCATTTTTAGGCTCGACGCTGCCGCAGCACTGACACAGCGCTGACAGCAAGGCGGTTTCCTTAGTGAATAACACTGCAGGGTCCGCCCGGATAGCTACCACCGTCTTACCCGTTAACCTGACGCTAAATAGTTAGTACTTACTGTGTTCCGGTTTGGGGGTAAGATAGCCGGTGTAGTTACTGGCATAGAGGCAATCCATCTAAGCCCTCAAGGTAGGCAGCGCATAGGCGTTTTTTTGGTCACTATGCCGATAGGCCTCAGTTCCCGCTTTCCATCAGGCTGAGAGCTCAGCTGTCTACCTTCGTCACATAAAAAAAATACTTTTGAAACGTGAACGGTTGATGGAAAAATGGTCTCTCAGACTGTCAAGCAACTAAAACAAAAGAAGATCCACTAATCAATGCACCCCCAGTTTTAATCAAAGCCATCTCGAACCTATTAAAATCCCCCGTTAACGCCCGCCAGTAATCAAAGTTACAGACGGCACTAAACCGATTACTTTGTTATCCCTTCGAAGAAGCCATATGAGCCAGACAAATCGGGTCCCCGTTATGTGGACATACGATGACATTTCGATTTCATACAATATTTACTTGCCCGCGACTTGTAAAAGTGTGGAGAACTAAGCAATTTTCCAGAATAAAATCTATCATAAGTCCTTTCCCGGGACTTAAACTATCCTGCATACTCTGGCTAAATATCGTTTCGAAACAGTCCATTAGACAGACACGGAAATAATTTTGCGTTTATAATATTATATTAGTAAATATTACTCAGCATTGCACGCTGTGTAATTTATTGATTTGTTGCACTGTCTACTTAGTTACGTCGAAGTATTTGCATATTCTAGTAAACATGCCACTCCAGCTAGAAATGAGGGGGCTATATATAGCTTGGAGTTCATAGTCTTAGTAGGGATACAAAGTAAGAAAAGGTCAAATACAAGTTGAAAAGCAAAGGTCAATACAGATAAATTGAAAATAAGGATCGCGAAGGTCGGATCACGACCACAGCGTTTTGGAATAATATTTGTATCTAGACACTGTTGACCGACAAAATAAATAACGTTCTATAACAAAAGCTCCCTTCGGTAGGAATCTCACGGATTCCGATTTAGTGCATGTTCCGTGGTTCCATCCTCTCTAGCTCATCTCGCCATCTCCGCTTGAACCAATTGCCGCAAAGGCTTGAGATACAGAAAAAGGTATAGCCTTAAGTCATGGGAGCATTCATTGAATATAGTTAGAAGAGAGTTAAAGATCTTTCAATATAGAAAAAGCCCCTTATCAATGCATGTCGCTAACCGTTATGCGCAGAACGGAACGGGATGCTACGATAACATTGAAATTATTAATAGCATCGTAGTACCATTGAGTACACGCTCAATCATTGTATGGAAATACGATAACTCGTTTAGTGGAAGAGAAACGGATGTACATAACAATATGGGACCATGGGGTACCGTGGATGTATGCCAAAGTGATGTTCAAACAGAATGTAATTTCTTACAAATGTATTTGCGGGAAAATGGACTACTAGACCAGGGATCGGAACCGGTTTTTTAGGAAAACCTCGATATAGCTCATTATTTTAAAATGTTTTACGCTCTTTACATAGTATTCAACATTTTATGTAATTATTAAAATCATATTTTTCAATTACTCGATTAACAAAAAAATTATAAACCGAAGAACGAAAAAGAACGGAATTCGAACCGTTCTTTTGTATGGAGAAAAAACCGGTATCCGATCCCTGTACTAGACCGTTTGGGATAAACCAGATTAGATAAATTAGATATTTCCAGTTTATTTGTGGTAATCTGATCGAATCGTGTCATCTGAAATCTTAATGGCATAAGTGTCTATTATAAGATTCTTCCAACCTATGATGGTCCAGTGTTTATCATCTGTCGGTATTGGCTTCATGTTCGGACAACTATGCAACTGTGAAAGTGACGCGTAGTAACACGACAAACGGTAAAAGCAGGACAATCATAACCGAGTGGCTTCTGTCCTACTGGGCCAGCGTTGGGACCACGCAAAATAGGCACGTTTGATATCGAGTTGCGGAAAAAAACGGCCAGAATACAACAAGAACAACAGAAACCACCTGAACGTTTGCTGAAAATTTGTGGATGTCGTTCCCTTGTTACGACTCCCATCATGTGACGCCTACTCTTCAGCTATATTAGCCCATTGATAAGTTGATCAACATGATATTATTTACAGTAAGTTGAGTATTCTTTCGATTAATTTTTCTGGGAACTTAACTCCGCTTTGAGTTCAACCATGATTCCATTAAGCATCTCATAGAAGAAAATAAGAACTTATGTTGCAGAAGTTTTGATTCTTCACATTGTGTATTTTCTGACCTGACAATGAGCAAACTATTCTTAAGCAGTGAGTCAGCAACACTAGGGATTGGACATTATACGATCGTGACATGGAGACATGAGGTCCCCAAGGTCTCACGATGGAATGACTAATGGTCTTGCTAGGTTTATGGGTAAACAATTATGCAAGCATGATGAGACATACTGGGGCTTAGAGAACTGGTTTTAGTTCGTTGTAGGACAAGTACGGCTGGCTCAAAAACTACAAAAATAACTAGCGTACATAACGTTAATATACAAATTACCGTTGCGATAAACTTTACCCATAAGCAGGTTATCCTGTAGGTGCTTTATCCAGACCATTATTTCTTAATTAGAATCATTAGGTATATAAAAATATTCGTTTAGTAAAAAATAACTATAAATATATAAATAAATAAATATCTTGGGACATCTTACACAAATCGACCCAGACCCACGGTAAGCTCAAATAAGGCTTGTGATGTGGGTACTAGGCGACGATATATATAATAGATAGATACATATAGATACTTAAATACATACACAGCCATGACCATACGTCGCACTCTAGCGGGCAGTTTGGTGGCAAGGTAAGGTTTGCAAAAAAATCTTAACTTACGAGTATTATAATGTATTTAGTATTTGTAACAGTTTATTAGAATTAGTTACCGGTTATCAATTCTTACTTTTATTAGTCTAACGTACTCTTCAGTGATAACTGATAGCCTATTTAAGTGGCCACTTAAAAAAAAAACAAATAAATAGCTGACATGTGTCATTACGACTGTCGTTCATAGGTACTTGTAGATTTTATTGTTGCAGTACCGTCTATTACATAGAAAGATTTGCTTTATTTGTTAAATTGCATATCTATTTATTGCTTTGCAATGGATCGTTGTGGATACACTAAATAGTCGCGAAGCCATTGCGAAAAAGAAGCAAAACGTGTATTTGCTATGGCCAGCGTAGAAGAGGAAGTGAAGTTTATTCATACACATTTCTCCGAGATAAAAAATAACATACAATATTTGAAAAATTCGAATTTTTGTAATTTTTATTTAAAATTGAATGAATACTAAAAAATTATACGTTACTAACGTACTACCTTAGTTGCTAAGATATTTAGAATTGTACATTATAAATACTAGGTACCAAATACTAAGTACAAATACTTCTGATTTTTTGAAAATTAATTGATGTATTTGTGAACCTTATCTATCATTTTGACATGCCACCAAAATGCCCGCTGGAGTGCGACGTATGGCCATGACCAAGGAACAAATATTTGTGATAAATAAATACACAATAATGCCCTCGCCGGGATTCGAACCCGGAACCTCCAGCTTCGTAGGCAGAGTCACTACCAACTAGGCTACGGAGGCTGACATGAACTATGGCCAAGTTAATCGTTTTCACGCAGTATTTGTGCATTTTCCAAAGCTAACGATCCAATGAGTATATTCCACTACCGTCTTCGTCGTCGAATCGCGGCCACTTTGAAGCCCATCCTAACCTATGTTTAAAGTAATTAATGAGATCCACAAGTCTTTCGATCAATGAGCCATGCGCGCCACGGACGGCCAGATAAGAAAGTTATTTATAATAGCCATTTTGCATTGCTGTCAAATTATATGCGCGAAGGGAGAGTGTTCATTGTTTCCAGGCTGTGTTTGGCTTGGGAATACTCATCAGACCGTCGCAAATAGTTAATGGTAAAAATTGTAGGCAATATTTCATAATTCTTGATTTTCGGCAACGGAATTCGTAGTGCAGTAAAAGGTGCATGCAGACCAAAAGAGCATTCGCTGTTCTATCCCCCACCCTACGAAATCAACGAATTACGTTTCGTGTAACGATCGAATTTCGTAGAGTAGGGGGATAGAACAGCGAATGCTCTTTTGGTCTGCATGCACCTTAACTAGAAATTATTTTAAATGTCTGCACATGTTTTGATATGCATCGAGAAAATAGACAAATACAGGTAAATAAGCCTTAAGAATTTCTGTGTTTCTGTCCCGCTCTTAGATTCTGACTCAATATTCTTCATCCAATCATCCAAGTAATCAAGTAAATACACCATAGAGTCTATAGAGATAGACAGTGCATAACTAGTTTCTTGGGTCACACACTATTGCTATTATTATAGTAGCACTATTATTATTCATTCCAATGTAATGTCATAATGTGCTATCAAATTTCAGGCACGTGTTAAAAGACCCTCCAGCGGCGCGGATATATCGTGCGCGTGCGACTCACAAATAGCGCACGCGATTTCTTTAAAGACAAAGGGCGGTTACGACGGGAAACTTCGAAAGTGGATTGAAGTATCGTTAATAACGGCGTAACCGCCAAAAGCGTTGAGGTTTCCTTTTCGTGAAGCTATGCTTTGTATTTACGTCTTTTTTGAAATGAACTGGTTTATGTTTGGAAGGATATTGCGTTTGAGGAAAGGTATGCAGGTCGGGTTTAGGAAAGGACCGGAACTGGCCTGGATAAGGAATCCTTACAAGTATTAATTAAAAGATTATGACAACTTTAACGTCTTTAAGTCCTTAACCAAAAACAAACTTTTATTTTGTCTCTTGGAATACGATTTTATTAAAAACAAAGTTTGTGGCTGTTCGGTAACATTTGGTTTAACTGTTTACACTTTTGTAATTTGCTTTTTATTGACATTTTTATAAGAATTCTCTTATCAACTGATGCTTTAGGAACAGTCACTTCACTTCCGTATAAAAGTCCCTTGACTCATTTTCTTCATTATATTTCTATTCATATTATATTTCTATTAAATTCTGTTTGTCCTAAGCATAGTAAACTGCTCGACGACCCTTTCGTCCTTGCACATTCCTGACACTTATTATAACCCTAGCTATCCGACTTTAGGTCAAGCTACATGTTGGAAGCAAATTGTAGTAAATAAATGAACGTAGAAATACTCCTTGAACACCTGAATTATATAACAATCCCTGGTACGTGTCTCTAGCTAGTATAATTCGTAAATAAAGTGGAATATCTACTGGTACATACACGATTACACGCATCCACTAGTACCTATATGTTTACTCGTCATTCGATTTAGATTTAGATGCTACTTTAGTCAAGAATTTCTTGATATTTGCGACTCGGTTAAAAACTTTACCGAAGGCGTGTTCTTATATAGCAAATCTTAATGCGCCTTAAACGGCATCCGTCTTTACTTGGGGTTATTTGTAAAAATTGTAGATTAGCAGTTAAAAGCCATTAAAGCAAAAAGTATCTTTAAATGAACAGAAAAAATCTAGGACAGACTTAGACGCGACTTGATAGTAAATACCTATAATAAATAGCTGTATCTGAAACTGGTGACCATGGACTTACGGGTAAGACAAAGACGGACTAATGAAGCACTTTCACGCGACTTTTGAGGTCGAATTGTCGAATTGTGGTCGTAACGTTTAATACCTAAATTACTGAGTGGTTAATTTTGACACAACAATTCAGGTTAAGTCGAGAAGATTCTAAGAATACGGAATCGTTTTATTTACTTCAGAATACTGATGAGGTGCGGTATGATTCATTCCAAGTACTCTAACACTCGACGAAAAGCTGGTACTGCGTATTCGATCAACCACGTTATCATAACAAACAGACGCTCCGTATATACTATACTAACTTTAACCATAAATGTTCTAAGAATTAAGGAAGTTTAAAGACACTTAGTTCTTTCTTCTGTTGAATAGCTGTGATTCTTGTGAAGCCCTCGTCACCTCACAATGCTGATGCAGACGTAAAAGGACGTAAGTCTGGTTAAGACTACATAGAAATATAACTTTTTTGGTTTGAGCAGCGTTAGCCCTCTCACCTTAATGCGCGATGACTCACGGAGTGTTGACCTAAGCAAAGCGAACAAAACCAAGTTTATTCAAACGCTTACCAGCCACTACTCAAGCAAAGCCAGTCTAAACGTGAATTCTGATTGAGAAAAAGATCTCAAAGACGCGGTCAAGTTATGCTGGCTTAGCAGTAGAGTTGCCAGATAATGTTTGGTGAATTAGGAGTCTAAATTCTTTGTGTGCGTCAGATAGAGGCTGTGTGCTCTTTGAAGTTATGCGAGCCTGGTAGTTGGATGGTTCTAAAGCCGTATTAAAGGATTTGGTCGGCTTAGGCTGACCATGTGTCCTGCCCATAAAGGCTTGGCGGAACGGTATTCGATGAAAAACTAATGATTATAATATTTGTATAAGAAACTTGTATAGGATTAGTTCGACATACTTATTGGAAACAGTATATTCTGCGGGGCTTGTGTAATAACCTAATAACGCAATATTATTATTTTTATATTTTTGACTAGACAATGTAGTAATATTGATTATTCTACCCCTTTACTATCCCTTCCCACGCATTAGGACCCCAAGTTGCGTGAACACGTGTTAATTTTGCATATACATACATCCCTATCTTTTAAATAAGTTTAATACATAGTAACAAACAAATCGAGTCTAAGTTATGTTGATTCGATGAATATCCGACATTTCCAGTTAATATTATCCAGTAGTTTATGTTAGATAGTGGGATAATATAATGGTATTTTAATACGTTTAAAAAATCTCATAAACAATTCAATTATTTCATCACTTGTGTCGGTAACGAGAAACACTACCACAAGCATTAATAATTCCCAGTTTTGTTGATTCTTCGGTATCAAATAGTTAAATGAATAATGACTATAATTGCCCATTTTATAGTTTTATTTGTTTACCTACTCAGTAGCTATATAAAACCTCATTATCTCAATTATACAGTCGCTTATTTCAATGACAGATTTTTTACGCGCTCGTTCCGATCGATAATTTATCGAAAGGTTTGAATTTCACTCGATTTAATTAATCAACTTTTATTTCGATCCGCGCGAATTGTTTTCGATTAAAACTCTCACTATCGAGTTGACAGGCGATTCCAAAATCTTTTAAACCACTCGCCTCAGCAACCATTACACTCATACATTTTATTTTAACATTTTTAACGCCACGGTTATACTGGTTTTATTACCCTGAATAACGAAACAGAGTAGATAAGGCGGCATTTTATCGAATACGTATCACATGTGATTAAAAGCGTGAAAGTTTTTAATTTAGATCATACGAGTCGTGTAATTTGATACAGCATGACAAGTAACAGGTATGATATTGATATTTGATATTTTTCATAAACTTCCGCTCTCATTGTATTCGTTTCTTTCTAGTCGACCCTTGTGCTCTTTTTTAGTAGGCCGTGATGAATTAATTAGCCTGTAGTCAAACTTGGCAAATACAAATAAAACTTTTGGCTTTACTCTAACTTTAGTCGAATTATATCCAGGTTTAGTAACGCGGACTTCGAAATCCGCAAATTTCGAGGATTTTTCTGTCAGTCTAATGACGATTTCGTTGGAGTGACAGATACAAAAATTCTTTGATCCACGTTTATACCGTCGAGTCGCCATCAGATATATTGGAACGGGTAGGGCTCTCACCATCTGAACAGAGACCCTACCGCGAACCACGAAAGAAGTGTTGCCTCTCTGTCACACTTATGTACGAATTCACGAGTGTGAGAGAGAGGCACTTCGTTCGTGGTTCGCGGTAGACCCTCAGGCCTCTATTGTCAAGCGGCCCTACCGCGAAAAACCAAAATTCGTAAATTTCAAGGATTTGCCTCTCTCACTCTAATGACGCCTTCGTTTGAGTGACAGAGAAAAATCCTCAATATTTACGAATTTCTATTTTCGTGGTAGTAGTAGATACATTGGAGTACCGTGGTCATTCCAATATATCTTATGGCGACTGTACTAGGTACCTACCTCGACGTTCGATATTTTATTACTTAGGGTCCCAGCATAGAGGGGTTACTTTTAATAATTTGAAAGGATGTGCGTAAAGTAACTCTCGTAAAATGGAGCCTTCGCTTTCGAGAAAACCGTACTGCTAAAGGGGCATTCCACAAGAATGTCGCTTACGTGACGCTTATACTATCTATGGCAGCTACGTTAAATAAATACTCAACGTTAGAAAAAACAGTGTAAACGTGTAAGTTAAGTCCCGAAATATTATCACACTAGAACTCGGCTTCCTATCATTTTAGAAGTACTAAAAGAATCGCGTTACGTATGCTTCTCGTGGAATGCCCCTAAATACATATTTCTATGAATATAAACAAGGATAACTTTTCTTCCTACTCAGCTTTAATAACGTTTTTACCAATTTATCTTCCGTTGTCAGACCGCACTAATATTATAAGTACTTATTTATATTAGCCAGACAAACATGAACAAACGAGCGACAAATCATTTTATCCTACTTGCCATAGATGACATTATAAAATGTAATCCACAGTCTCACGATTACAAACCTTAATGCAAAGACATAAATAATATGAAGTCATTTAAATGTTGAACTTAACAAGGCCCGCAAACCGCAAGTAATTCGATTGTGAACATTTAGCCGGTAAACGTGATTCATTTAACCGCAACGGAGAAAGTACGATGGTCGATGACAGACGGCGGGCTGTCATGGTAGAATAATGGCATTTTATTAACTGGCCCTAAAAGAAAGTATTGGACTGGGGCTGGAAAGTCGATCGAATGACAAAGTATCTTTTGTTTATAAATTTAAAACATAAAAAGTTAATTTCATGGTAATAATAATTTAATATAATTTAATATACACGGTGCTCGTGAGCATTCCGAAAGATTTTAATGCTAATTCCTGAGCATATTTAGAGTATTTAATGTTATATAAAATTTCCTGGATTCGGCTTGGTTCCAGAGATAATAAACCTTTTTTCGAAATAAGGTTTTCGACGTAACTCGTCATAAAACTTCTTTTTGATTGCAATGTGTTCTAATATTACCACACCTTTTGCCTGACAATCAAAAAATAAGAATAGACTTGACGAAAAAACCGGTCCCTAAAAAAACATTTAAAAAATTAATTTTAACAAATTGTTGTTATCATAAAAAGTATTGGAAATGTTAAAAAGTATTCAAAAAATGAAATTGGAATTTGACATTAGGTCTCATAATATTTTTTGTTTATTTTGATGTCTAGAATGCATAGTTAAAATCTTTCGCAATGCTCGCGCGCACCGCATATAAGCATATTTATTTTCAAAACTACAATTTATATACATACATAGATTAAATCTAACTAATCTACTTAACCTAACCTATATCTAAGATAGTAACTTTATAAAACGCGTTCCAGGTGATAGTCACCATTAGCTCTCGGTGAAGGAACACATCGTGTGGAAAACTGAAGACATCGACGAAGAAATTTAAAAGTGTACATGAAATTCCCAACCCGCTTCGGGCCAGCGTGAAGACTATAAATAAACCAAACCTTCTCATCATATATGAGGAGGAGGAGGCCTGTGCCCAGAAGGGTGTACTGAACTATTTGGCCACTATGACTGCTACAAAGCTTTTGACGCTGACTGTACCACAAAGCATGTTACAAATTACAATGTTGCGTGAAACATTACATGTAATTTTCGTAATTTTTATTAGATTGCCGCGACACGTTCTAAGTAGACAATAACTTAATTAACTGGACCGTCAAAGTAGTTTGACTAAGTAGACTATCGTCAGTATACGAAATACACAGTACACAGACGACTAACAAAAAAGCTTTAACGAGTACAATACTGAATACTTAAGAAAACTATGTAAAATAAAACAGCACTATTGTTGCATTGTTTTCTGCGATAGTTCCTCGTAAACTAATTATACCTACACACATTGTAAACTACAACTTTGAATATAGTTAGCGTTTTCCTGCTCGTCTCGGTTTTCCATTACGGCATGCAAAACAGGTACGCGTATAAATTAGTGCTTACGTTGGAATTCCTTGCATTTCGTAAGTGCCCAAGTTTTATGTAATGAGACAGAAAATTCTGCACTTACTTGTTGAAGACTAAAACGCACCCAAAGCGCAATGCACAGAAGAAACTTTTTACATATACCTATAGGTATACGGCATACGCAGTACGCACGCAGGTTGTATTTTAATATACGGAATTCTATATTAGAAGTCACACCGCTTGCGTTTTTTCTGTAACGTTTAATTCACACCGTGTGAGTAATTGCATACATTGTAGGGAGAAATAGCGTGTATTTTCGATAGGAAATGGTAAACTTTAGATAAGAAAATATGGCGCCTTTAGAACAATACTCTTATCAGACACTAACTATTCATAATGATAATGACACTTAGTTATTTTTTTTCTGCTAGTATCAGAAGTGCTATTTAAAGTTTGCTATTAAACAATTGAGTGTAAATATTTTAGCACTGATAGTATCTACATAACTTGCCTATAGTATACAGGGTGGAACGGAACGACGATCCTTCCTGCCGCCGACAAAGTCTACCAACCATTACGATGAACATTCAGTATGGGACCAACATCGAAAGCGTACATGGAAATTGACTTTTCCTTACTATTGAACTACTACTTACTGTACTATTGGGGTTACATTTTACACAGGTTTTTAAAGATATCGTCGCTTCGCCCTGTATAGTACCTATTATACATTTCTACCTAGAGTTTGATCGGAAAGTGAAGTCACGTGAAATATGTATGCGTGCCTTGCTGCCAGACGCCTTTACTTTAAACACAGACTATACGTACAAAAACTAATATAAATTGGCAGTTTTTGCTCTTCCTCCCACACAGCAATTCGATCCACTTTATAATACCTTCAATTTGAGTTCTCTATATTCTAATACCGTTGTATTCTACGAAGCTCTTTTATTGTTCACGTTTAAATTATCCATGGACCCTTCTAAAGATTACCTACGCTTTGTATAAACGAAGAGGTATAGGTATTCCTATAGATAAAACAACTTTTGCAGAATAAACTGATTAGATCCTAACGATTTAATTGCGAGAGCAAACGTGAACTAACGACGCCCGATAGGTCAGCCTAGTTCGTTTTGCCAATTTTGGGGTGGGGGTTTTGTAGGGGCGAACAATCCTAAACGAACGAATATCTTGCCATATCTGCAAAGAAAACGCGATAAAATTGGTATGGGGTGGCTAACTTCGCGTTACCCCATTTCGTTTAAAAAAAAATGTTACGATCGGATCCTAACGATTTAACCTACTGAACAAACGTGAACGAACGATGAACAAACGATCCCAATACGCCATTTGCAGGCAAATGGTTTAGGGTGCCACAATGACCGGTCCTGCGCCACCCGCATCCAGCGGACTCCTGCGACCTTCACCAGGTCATCAGTCCACCTTGTGGGGGGCCTACCCACGCTACGCCTTCCGGTACGTGCCCGCCACTCAAGAACCTTCCCGCCCCAACGGCCATCGGTTCTACGCGCAATGTGCCCCGCCCACTGCCACTTCAGTTTAGCGATTCGGAGAGCTATTTCGGTTACTTTGGTTCTGCTGCGGATGGTCTCATTTTTAATCCGATCACGCAGAGAGACTCCTAGCATAGCCCTCTCCATAGCCCTTTGGGTGACTTTGAGCCTTCTTATGAGGCCCAAGCGGCCACGTTTCAGTACCGTATGTCATCAGTCATCACTGGCAACACACACTGATGACAACACACTAATTTCACGAGCATCGGCTACTGCTGTCAAAACAATTGTCCAGCTGACAACTTACCAAATCACGTGTCATGCGCAGCTTTCGACTTGGTAAGTTTTAAGACTACCCGGTCATTGCCTTTAAGAACTATACCGTACAATTAAGCCAGACCTCTAGAAGGTCAAATTTACACCTTAAAAGTTCCTTTAGTTAGAATTGCGGAGCTCTAGCAAAACCGGTGAGAAATGAGGAC
>JALPQI010030637.1:0-77952 GCA_025490895.1 Thaumatotibia leucotreta | reverse complement strand
GGCCCTACCGCGAAAAACCAAAATTCGTAAATTTCAAGGATTTGCCTCTCTCACTCTAATGACGCCTTCGTTTGAGTGACAGAGAAAAATCCTCAATATTTACGAATTTCTATTTTCGTGGTAGTAGTAGATACATTGGAGTACCGTGGTCATTCCAATATATCTTATGGCGACTGTACTAGGTACCTACCTCGACGTTCGATATTTTATTACTTAGGGTCCCAGCATAGAGGGGTTACTTTTAATAATTTGAAAGGATGTGCGTAAAGTAACTCTCGTAAAATGGAGCCTTCGCTTTCGAGAAAACCGTACTGCTAAAGGGGCATTCCACAAGAATGTCGCTTACGTGACGCTTATACTATCTATGGCAGCTACGTTAAATAAATACTCAACGTTAGAAAAAACAGTGTAAACGTGTAAGTTAAGTCCCGAAATATTATCACACTAGAACTCGGCTTCCTATCATTTTAGAAGTACTAAAAGAATCGCGTTACGTATGCTTCTCGTGGAATGCCCCTAAATACATATTTCTATGAATATAAACAAGGATAACTTTTCTTCCTACTCAGCTTTAATAACGTTTTTACCAATTTATCTTCCGTTGTCAGACCGCACTAATATTATAAGTACTTATTTATATTAGCCAGACAAACATGAACAAACGAGCGACAAATCATTTTATCCTACTTGCCATAGATGACATTATAAAATGTAATCCACAGTCTCACGATTACAAACCTTAATGCAAAGACATAAATAATATGAAGTCATTTAAATGTTGAACTTAACAAGGCCCGCAAACCGCAAGTAATTCGATTGTGAACATTTAGCCGGTAAACGTGATTCATTTAACCGCAACGGAGAAAGTACGATGGTCGATGACAGACGGCGGGCTGTCATGGTAGAATAATGGCATTTTATTAACTGGCCCTAAAAGAAAGTATTGGACTGGGGCTGGAAAGTCGATCGAATGACAAAGTATCTTTTGTTTATAAATTTAAAACATAAAAAGTTAATTTCATGGTAATAATAATTTAATATAATTTAATATACACGGTGCTCGTGAGCATTCCGAAAGATTTTAATGCTAATTCCTGAGCATATTTAGAGTATTTAATGTTATATAAAATTTCCTGGATTCGGCTTGGTTCCAGAGATAATAAACCTTTTTTCGAAATAAGGTTTTCGACGTAACTCGTCATAAAACTTCTTTTTGATTGCAATGTGTTCTAATATTACCACACCTTTTGCCTGACAATCAAAAAATAAGAATAGACTTGACGAAAAAACCGGTCCCTAAAAAAACATTTAAAAAATTAATTTTAACAAATTGTTGTTATCATAAAAAGTATTGGAAATGTTAAAAAGTATTCAAAAAATGAAATTGGAATTTGACATTAGGTCTCATAATATTTTTTGTTTATTTTGATGTCTAGAATGCATAGTTAAAATCTTTCGCAATGCTCGCGCGCACCGCATATAAGCATATTTATTTTCAAAACTACAATTTATATACATACATAGATTAAATCTAACTAATCTACTTAACCTAACCTATATCTAAGATAGTAACTTTATAAAACGCGTTCCAGGTGATAGTCACCATTAGCTCTCGGTGAAGGAACACATCGTGTGGAAAACTGAAGACATCGACGAAGAAATTTAAAAGTGTACATGAAATTCCCAACCCGCTTCGGGCCAGCGTGAAGACTATAAATAAACCAAACCTTCTCATCATATATGAGGAGGAGGAGGCCTGTGCCCAGAAGGGTGTACTGAACTATTTGGCCACTATGACTGCTACAAAGCTTTTGACGCTGACTGTACCACAAAGCATGTTACAAATTACAATGTTGCGTGAAACATTACATGTAATTTTCGTAATTTTTATTAGATTGCCGCGACACGTTCTAAGTAGACAATAACTTAATTAACTGGACCGTCAAAGTAGTTTGACTAAGTAGACTATCGTCAGTATACGAAATACACAGTACACAGACGACTAACAAAAAAGCTTTAACGAGTACAATACTGAATACTTAAGAAAACTATGTAAAATAAAACAGCACTATTGTTGCATTGTTTTCTGCGATAGTTCCTCGTAAACTAATTATACCTACACACATTGTAAACTACAACTTTGAATATAGTTAGCGTTTTCCTGCTCGTCTCGGTTTTCCATTACGGCATGCAAAACAGGTACGCGTATAAATTAGTGCTTACGTTGGAATTCCTTGCATTTCGTAAGTGCCCAAGTTTTATGTAATGAGACAGAAAATTCTGCACTTACTTGTTGAAGACTAAAACGCACCCAAAGCGCAATGCACAGAAGAAACTTTTTACATATACCTATAGGTATACGGCATACGCAGTACGCACGCAGGTTGTATTTTAATATACGGAATTCTATATTAGAAGTCACACCGCTTGCGTTTTTTCTGTAACGTTTAATTCACACCGTGTGAGTAATTGCATACATTGTAGGGAGAAATAGCGTGTATTTTCGATAGGAAATGGTAAACTTTAGATAAGAAAATATGGCGCCTTTAGAACAATACTCTTATCAGACACTAACTATTCATAATGATAATGACACTTAGTTATTTTTTTTCTGCTAGTATCAGAAGTGCTATTTAAAGTTTGCTATTAAACAATTGAGTGTAAATATTTTAGCACTGATAGTATCTACATAACTTGCCTATAGTATACAGGGTGGAACGGAACGACGATCCTTCCTGCCGCCGACAAAGTCTACCAACCATTACGATGAACATTCAGTATGGGACCAACATCGAAAGCGTACATGGAAATTGACTTTTCCTTACTATTGAACTACTACTTACTGTACTATTGGGGTTACATTTTACACAGGTTTTTAAAGATATCGTCGCTTCGCCCTGTATAGTACCTATTATACATTTCTACCTAGAGTTTGATCGGAAAGTGAAGTCACGTGAAATATGTATGCGTGCCTTGCTGCCAGACGCCTTTACTTTAAACACAGACTATACGTACAAAAACTAATATAAATTGGCAGTTTTTGCTCTTCCTCCCACACAGCAATTCGATCCACTTTATAATACCTTCAATTTGAGTTCTCTATATTCTAATACCGTTGTATTCTACGAAGCTCTTTTATTGTTCACGTTTAAATTATCCATGGACCCTTCTAAAGATTACCTACGCTTTGTATAAACGAAGAGGTATAGGTATTCCTATAGATAAAACAACTTTTGCAGAATAAACTGATTAGATCCTAACGATTTAATTGCGAGAGCAAACGTGAACTAACGACGCCCGATAGGTCAGCCTAGTTCGTTTTGCCAATTTTGGGGTGGGGGTTTTGTAGGGGCGAACAATCCTAAACGAACGAATATCTTGCCATATCTGCAAAGAAAACGCGATAAAATTGGTATGGGGTGGCTAACTTCGCGTTACCCCATTTCGTTTAAAAAAAATGTTACGATCGGATCCTAACGATTTAACCTACTGAACAAACGTGAACGAACGATGAACAAACGATCCCAATACGCCATTTGCAGGCAAATGGTTTAGGGTGCCACAATGACCGGTCCTGCGCCACCCGCATCCAGCGGACTCCTGCGACCTTCACCAGGTCATCAGTCCACCTTGTGGGGGGCCTACCCACGCTACGCCTTCCGGTACGTGCCCGCCACTCAAGAACCTTCCCGCCCCAACGGCCATCGGTTCTACGCGCAATGTGCCCCGCCCACTGCCACTTCAGTTTAGCGATTCGGAGAGCTATTTCGGTTACTTTGGTTCTGCTGCGGATGGTCTCATTTTTAATCCGATCACGCAGAGAGACTCCTAGCATAGCCCTCTCCATAGCCCTTTGGGTGACTTTGAGCCTTCTTATGAGGCCCAAGCGGCCACGTTTCAGTACCGTATGTCATCAGTCATCACTGGCAACACACACTGATGACAACACACTAATTTCACGAGCATCGGCTACTGCTGTCAAAACAATTGTCCAGCTGACAACTTACCAAATCACGTGTCATGCGCAGCTTTCGACTTGGTAAGTTTTAAGACTACCCGGTCATTGCCTTTAAGAACTATACCGTACAATTAAGCCAGACCTCTAGAAGGTCAAATTTACACCTTAAAAGTTCCTTTAGTTAGAATTGCGGAGCTCTAGCAAAACCGGTGAGAAATGAGGACAGTTTTTGCGGCCTTTGTCGTCTTAGGGATGTCACGACGCTCGTCTTATTTAGTTGAACATGAATTCATTTGAATAAATCAGGCTCAATCGAAGGCATATATACTTTTACACTTTTTCATCTTATAGTAACGGAATAAGGTGATAACAATACTTAGCGGCTTGTTAAGTTAGGAGACGTTTATGAATAAGTATTGTTAATAGTTTAGTTATTCATCACAGTCGTAGTCATTCATCATATTTACTTGTTGGAGTTCCAGGTTCAAACCCACTATAATAGCTATCATAGAGCCAATGAACTACGATATAGGAAGCTATTATCATAATAATATTGTTTTCGATTAGAATCATGGATGTTTCCTGTGATGTATTAGGATGGATGTCTTAACCTCTGCCTTATATGCGGGGGGTCGATGACCGCCGAATATTGGCACGAGCAGACCAATGTTCAGCTGATATAAAAGGCGTTCAGAAAATATCCGGTGTGTTTCGTTTGACTTTAACTTTGTCTTCCACTTCTCGATTTTATTTTCATAGATACTAGCTACATTCAACCTATTGGAATCTTAGATCGGTCTAGAACCGTATCAAAATGATAAGCAGTAGCTACGAGATTTCTTACAATCCGATGTATGAAAATTTCACCACTAATTAATGAACACGTGAGTAATCGATCACTCACATATCACATTACATTCTCACATGGATTTGCCCAGAAACGTACTTCTTGCATTAAACCGGAGTTTTTTATTGTCGCCTTGTTATAGCCAAATCCATACCATACTTTGTTCGGTTAGGTATTTAACTAAATGTAAACAATCATGCAGGGTCTTTTTATTGAATACCACAAGTAGAAAATAAGTTTTAGCAAATATCTATGATATAACAAGGAAATACAGTGACTTACATTGTTTTGACTCATAAAGTTCCTATAGTCTGCGATTTCTGATAATGAAGTTTTCACAGTTTAGAAATGACTCTTAGGTATATCTATGACGAGTATGACGTTAAGGCTGTTGAAAAAATGGTGAGTCTTTATGAGTCTTACCCTCATATTAATAATGATTAATTATATAACTGTCAAAAGTTCATTCTTAGAAATCGCAGACTATAGTTTGGATTTACGCATCATTTATCGTCGTTTTTGAAGGTTTCTAGTTTTGATAATAATAAGAATAACGCAACATACATTTGTAAAAAAAAGTTTTCTGTAATGTCAATATCTGGACATTAGTGGAAGCAAACCGAGGAATACGTTTGTATGGAAAAAGGCAGTTCGCATTTCCTCTTAGGTCGCTTTTCTACGCCTTTGTTTTATAAGCATTAGACACAGGTCACACGGGTCACATGACACATGTGTGCACGTCAATCCACATTCCTTGCCAAGGCCGCTGCATGGAACGCATCACAACCGGTACATTAATTACCTTCATCACGGCTGTTACTATTCGAAAAGTTTCTATGAGCTTTCTAGCGTAAATTGACCCGTAGACTTATATACAGGGTGGCCGAAAATAAGTGCATTCCTGTTGCCTTTCGCTGAAATATTTTTTGGCTAATTTTACTTCCCTTACGTTTTTCTATTTACATCTACCCAGGATTTTTACTGATATTTCAAGACTACAATTAGCCTATTTGGCGTTTAGGAGTAGGGTTACATACACGCGTACCGAGGAATTATATTTAAAAAGATTTATAGGGTAAATCCATTAATCGCGTAAACTTACGTTTAATTTTATCATAAAGTTTAGGGCATGGCGCGATTAAAACCCGTTTGCCGTTAAAATATGAGTGATATCGTGACAGTTTAAATCAGTAAATCCATGTAACTGTACCTAATGAAAGAAGAGTAAGTGTTCGATCATATTTGGATAATTACTCCGTCGATGTCAATGTATATTAGTAATAAAATTTGCAGCACTGATAAATAAACAAATGGGGATGGTTATCTTAATAATAAAACCTATAAAAGCTTATTTAGTGGTACGTCTGTAGTGATGCTTTGTGAATTGTGAATACACGTTCGCATTTTAAGGTCAGCGATGGAAAAACTGACAATTAACTTCAACTGGCCGGCGTTAATTATATTTACAGAACGTCCCAAAAAAGGTCAATTTGAAAACCGCAGTAATGTATTATGAAGCGGCCACGACATTGGTCTAAGGCGACCAGCGGCGAGCGAATCCATGAGTTGGAGCGGGATGCCGATATGGGTACTCCCTCTCGCACGTATGGTTTTCCGCTAACGCCGCGGCGACGACATCGGTCTAAGGCGACCGGCTTAGCGGAAAACGTATGGTGCTCCCTCTCGTACGCATATCGGCATCCCGCTCCAACTCATGGATTCGCTCGCCGCTGGTCGCCTTAGACCAATGTCGTGGCCGGGACGTAAGATGAATTAAAGTAGAATTAAGTACCTAAACCCCATTTCCCGTCAACACCCTACAGGCCATGCAGCCTATTAAAGGCTGAGCCACATCAAATACGTGTGCATCACGTGCAAGTGCTAATGTGCGTGGCGTGCGCGTTGTAGCGTCAGAAATGTCATTGTAGATAGCACACCGCTTACGTGACACGCCACGCAAGCGGTGTGTCATCTAATATGACATTTACATATGCTACAACGCGCAAGTATTGCACACGTATCGGGGGTGGCTTCATGGCTTGGCCTTTAACGGCCACTGAAATGGAGAAGGCACCTGTCAATCTGACACATTCATTTATTGCCATTCCCTTTCCCTTTCGAATGAAAAAAAAAGAAAGTAGAATTTACGTATGACATACCTTCAGAAATGTTGTATATCAAAATGTGCAGTAAAAGAGAAATGTTTTGCCATGGTTTGGTTAATTAACCAGCGATAGCATATCTCTGACATGACATTGACATGTAAGAACAATCTAAATTGGGCGTACGATTTTACAGTTATTTCTGGATTTAATTAATCTCATACCTATAAATTACCGCAAAGCGATGTGGTATCTCAACTGCAATTCTATACATTACAACCGACTGCCGCGCTACTTAACCGTCACCGCAACTTACAATCTATTCATCTCGCTTAAATCAGTCAAGGTAAATTCAGGAAGACACGACTTGCGAAGTTACTCCGGTCAGAAACTGATGGTAAGGAAATAAGCATGATAACTTCCTGTCTGCATTTCATCAAGTAACACGTGGAGGTAACGCTAAAATTAACTGAAGTACTTACATCCTCTGTCGAGTGTACTCCGTTCCCACTTGAGATTCTCGAGGAATAAACAGTTTACCGATGTACTTAAGATCAAAACATTCATAGGTACTTTGTCTATAATATAAATCTAGCTAGAGCTAGCACGTCTTGCCGGGTCGCGCGCGTTGTAATATTTTCATCACACTTGCTGTCTAAGCGCGCCATTGCTTGCGTGCGTAGCGGGAGTAATAGAAAAGTGAAATTCCCTAGGGAGTAATAGAAATGTCAGTACGTCTTAAAACTTATTTTTTTGTTGGCAATTGTGATGAAAAACATTGTATGCATCACGGTCGGTAAGCGGAAGCAACTCGAGTCATAAAAGCCCTCTCGTTAGTAATTCCGTACTTACCTCCCTTGATGCACAATGTACTAGTTCAGTGCAATTGCAACTTGGTTGAATGTTCATCGCGTGCAACACCGCAAGATGTGCTATGTGGGTTGAATACAATGTAAAAATAATTAATTAATATTGTGCCTACGATTTTGCAGCTTTTTGTATATTCTTCCTAATGGCCAATAATTTTTGCCTTAGCATAAGGCTGCGTCTCCACCATAAATGTGCGAGGATGTGTTTCCATACAAATGACACCTATTAATGACTCTAGCGAGGTGTCATTTGTATGGAAACACATCCTCGCACATCTCTGGTGGAAACGCAGCCTAAGGCCCGCCAAAAAATGTCGAGCTTTTAATGAAGGAGTCATTGGAGTGACAAAGACAGACGTTCGAAATTTACTATTTTCGCGGTAGGCTCTATCGGGTCTATTTACTAATTTGACTATATACGTTGATGCAATTGTAGTCTTGTCTGTTCTGTTTCAAATTATTACATCATTCATTCATTATGATTTACTATTACTACTACCATTGAAATATGTATGCTGATGCTGCCCAAACTGTATGTATAGTATGATGGTGAACTTCTAAGTAAAAACTGCAGCAGTCCTAGCAAAGATGCCATTCTTCAATCGTAGGTATACGATAACTGACAAGTCACGTGACCATAATAATGTATAGAAATGATCACGTGACTGTCTGGCTGGTTGCAAAACTGTCAAATAATTATGAATCTCATGTCATGTCTCATGCATTAATTTATACAATCCTGTGTCGTAAGTTCTGATTTATGACAATGGACTATAATAAAATATTAAAGCCAAGAATTAAATCATCATCATCATCAGCCTATGATAGTCCACTGCTGGACGTAGGCCTCTTCTATTAACTATGCGTATCATTTCATTAGGAGGTAAATGCCCATAATCGCCACACTGGGCAAGCGGATTGGCGATCGCAGTAATGTGTCCACTATGATAACGCTGCTGCCCATCATCAATTTTTTATCAAATAATGGTCAGCTACACTTTAATCCCTTAGTCGACTCTTACGACACCCGCAGGAGGAGTTGGGTAGCCATCACCACACGGCTTAGAAATTAAGAATAAAATATAAAACTATTAATGATCGTAACAAAAAAATACTATTTTATTTTCTGATATGAACTAAAACAAGTAAGACTGAACGCTACACTTGTTCATGGCTAAAACATGTCAAGGAGACAATTACGAACACTTTTTGAATACTAAAACATGTGGCACAGAACAAATACCTCTTGGGTAATGTATGTGACGCATACATGTACCTACATATGTAATACCTACATCTAAGTAATGGATGAGTAAGGTCGTATATTTATGTTTAAATTGTTCCAGGATATAAACTTATGCAGAGAGTAATAGAAGTTGTTTACTTCATAAGCAGTAAGATTTTCTTTGTCTTTACGTATTGACTTACTTATATTATAAATAAGGACTTAATTATATTAAATTTATAATCAAGTTGGGTAAACAAAACAGGGCAAATTTTATTGAAACTCTCCATACAATTACCATGAACAAATCAGTCCAAGGAAAGTGAACCATATGTAACACTTATCCAACTTTTATTCATTTCTAACTTTGAATTCAATTAAAATAAATGTTTTTTTCCAATGAAAAGGTCTTTCGCTTACCATAAATAATTTGGAAGGTGATATACTAATATGTATAAAGAAAGATACAAACAATTTTCCACCCTATGACACTAAAAATTTGTTCAACAAAAAAATTTATTCGGTAATTTAAAATTGAATACACAAGTCAAACTGAAGATAGTTTTTTCAAATGGCTTAAATTAAATGTGGTATCTATACTCAGTCCAGCAATCCCTGCCAGTAAAAAAGGGAGAAAAATTTATATTTTCTATAGCCATATCTTCCGAATACTCTCTAGCTGCCCAGAGACCTATAAAAAGGTCTTCTGAAACAAAATAAATTTTACTCTATTTCCTACAATGTCAATCCAAATTTCATCGGCAAATAGGGTAAACATACCAGTTCTCGGCCATTTATCCGGCTTGCTGACTTACGCCTTAAATTTCATCCTAATGCTGTACACCTACAGCATTCACTTTTTTATTGCAGCATCCTATGATAGTCTGCTTTATTAAGATGACATGTATGTGAACAAATACCTTAGTGATAATTTATAAAAAAATATTATTTCCTAATTTAGCAAAAACACCTGTTATCGGCCATTTTTTTCAGATTTCGGCCATCTGAGGACCACTTTTCGGCCGCCAACTTTATGTCAGAAAAATGACTCGTATCATTGAGGACTTAGGGTTGGTTGTTGTTTGAATGAAAAACAACTGATTTATTCACTAAAAGTGGTTTATTCTCACTAAAGTCAGTCTGATTAGCTTAACATTATGACCTATTCTAGTAACTGTACTTTGGATACCTTTGGTTAAATTATAAAATACAAGAAATAAAACTATGAAAACGCGCGTAACCGAAGAAAATATTATATAAAATACAAATCAAACTTAATAAAGTTCTATGATAGACATTTACTAATAACCTATCATAATAAAAATCTTATCACTTATCAATGTTAACAATTCAACAAAACTTAAAAAAAGAATTATCTTGATTGAAATTAACTGTTTTTCTCTCCTTACTTGTGTTATATATTAAAATCACTCACTATAGTTTAAATTTGATTGTAATTTCCCAAAACTTCGATTCTAGCAGCAGTAGCTGTTTCACACAGTAAGCATTGATATGGTTGAAGAGCTGCTTGGCTGTAAGATAAATGCTGAAGGTTTGTACATTTCAGGTGATACCACCGAACGCATTGGTCACATCCAATATTTTTTTCTCCCTCATCCTCAGTGTCACTTATGAGATCATAGTCACAAGCTCCACATTTGATGTGGGATTGCGTTTCTTCTTTCTTTTTTTTTGTAAGATTTCTCTTCTTTTTCTGTGGTTGTGCTTGTCTTTTTTGCTCCCGTTCAAGTTTTCGTTTTTTGACTTGGTTCTCTTTGTCTTCTTTTTCTTTTTCTTTTCTGTCGTAATGTTGCTGCCAGGCTTTCGATGATATGGCACTAGGAAGATGGTCCGATGTACGAGAGGTTTTGTTTTTATTAAGTACTATAGGGAATTTCAGATGTTTTTTAAACGGATCCTCTACTTCATTATCGTTATTGCATGATGTTACGTTTGTAACCGTAGCTGGGGCAATCAATACATTTTCTAATATTTGAATCGACGGTGTTTGAATTTGGATTCTATCCGTACCATTGCTATTATCGATTGGTATTGGAGCTGGAGTGTCAACTTGATTGTCCATGGCGATTTCAATCGGAATATTCAAAATATCTGTATTGATTTCAGATAAATTCAGATCGTTGAAAGGTGTTATCGATATGTCATTTAGGGAAACGTATGTACCAATGTCTGGAATCTGTATCGGGGTTGACGTAGATTCCAGAGTCGGTCGGTTTATCGAGATATTGTCGGTGGGTTGCACAACTTCGACCATATTTGGACTCAGTTGGGGTAGGGAAGTGGTGGAATTTTGAGCAGTGTTAAGGTTGGAGTTAGAAGTCTTGCTTAGTTCGAAAGACTTCGATTGTCGTACTGCGGAGCTGGATAGCGACGTTCTCGGTGTCTTAGATTTAGACCGTCTGGAAGAACTAGACACGGATGTTCTTGGTGTCTTTGATCTCCGTTTTTGCAAATATGCCTCCTTTGTGCGTTCCAGTTCTCTTAAAATAAGGTTTGGGTTTATTCCCATTTTAGCGAGGTTTTGCTCCATAAGGTAAGAAACTTGTTTTGCTGTGTCAAAATGCCTTTCAGTAAGACGTTTTTCTGCGTTGGTGTTATCAGCAGCCGCTGTTCGCACCTGCAAGTCCTTTACGCATTTCGTAAAGTCGACCTGTTCGACATCAAATGGGTATAACCCACATTTACGAAACCCATTCCTGATTGACTGAGCCATATCCATGTTTAGCGTCTCATTAAAAACGCTGCAGAAGTTGGTTTTAGTGATACATTTATTGATGTTCTCAGACCGACTTTGCCATGTCCTTACGGTACGCTTCCATTCTTGTTTCAGGGGCTTGAACACACTTACATCCGCTGGTTGCAAGATATGAGTTGTGTTCGGCGGCAACGCGTATAAGATGATTCCATTGTCTTCGCAGAACTGGCTCAGGGGCATAGACATGTGTGACTTATGACCGTCAACGATGAACAATACCGGCTTCTTAATGTTTTTTGTAATGAGCCATTGATTAAACCCATTAGAGATGTACTCATAAAAGACATCTGCCCTCATCCACCCAGTCTCCGATTTCCCTAAAATCCAGTCAGGTGGCATATTTTTGGAAATATTCGGTGGTGGTTTAATGTACGGGAACACAACTAATGGTGGACAGAATTCCCCAGAAGCAGAAATTACCATGAGTACTGTTAAATTTTCTTTCTCATTCCCCTTTTTGACCACATACACGTTCTTATGGCCTTTCGGGGCAAGAACCTTTCCCGATTTTGGGGCCAGAGATACTCCGGTTTCATCGGCGTTCATGATGCGGCTGGGATCAGTTAATATATCTAACGCATTATTTTCTGCCAAGTAACTGTGTAGCTCAGCGAACCATTTCCGAATGGAACACTCCTTAATGGCTTCTCTCGCCTTATTTATAGCTTCAGGTTCTCTAATAGATATGCTAGGATGGCGTTTCAAAAAACTTTGGTACCACCGAATACCTGGTTTACCTCCGGGAAATCGATGGCTTATGCCGAGATCTTTGGCTAGCTCAGCCACTGTGTCCATGAGATCGCATTTGTTAACTGGAATGCCGCACTTTGCCATCTTAATAATCCAGTCCACAATTTTTTTTTCCCCTTCAAATCCAAATATGGGGTCTGGACCAGCTTTTACATTAGTCCCGGCGACACGACCAGAGAGCCTATCCTGTACAGTAGCTCTTGGAACCCCATATAAACGACATGCTTCCCTGATACTTCTGAGATTGCCACGAATATCGGAAAGAGCCTTAGTAAGAGACTCCTCGGTGTAGTTAAATTTTCGAAATCGTTCTTTCTTCTTTTCTGTCTTCTTCTCTTTCTTCTTTTCTTTCTTTTTTTCTGTAATTGGTGCCATCTGAAAGAAAGGTAAGCAAACTTCCAACACCATGCATCCAAAACATAGCTTAATGATGTGCCAATGGCAGGTAATGAAGAAGAATAATTAGCCTTTTTCATGACAATGAAATACCCTTCTCCAGTGAGTTTAACAAACCTTTTATCCACACACATACTGTAATTGCTCTAAAATGCGATTATTGCTCTAAATAGGAAACGACCAGCATTACTACACCCATTACTATAACGCCTCAGAGACCACCATGGAAAATTGTACTTTATTGTTAACTTTAAAGTACAAGTTTCAAATTGGAACAGATATCCAAATCAAATTCCAACAAAATTGAAATTGTTATTGTACATTAATATATTCTAGAATTCTTAGATATCATACACTATGGTCAATATACAAGCATTGCGTAATAACTGTTAATACACTCAAATTTAAATTACAGTATTGTTAGCTTCTGGACCCATTTTAAAGCAGTAATTTTATGTGTGTGGATAAAGTAGCGTAAGCAACAGTACATAAATAGGCATTAAAATGATATTGCGGTTTTCAGCTTGTTTCATAAAACTGCACTCGTGTTTTAATGTCTCTTATATGTAGCAATTGCATTAACTACTATTATTTTACAATGAAACAGCATTAGTTTAAACCAGATCTATCTCTATGAAAAGTTACTGCCAGAAATAGGTTATTTTTTTTACCAATTATCGACCGTCTTTTATTTGGTGGCTGTAAACAGGTTTGATTTATTCTAGTTATCGGCCACATTTGAGTACCTACGGCCGTAAACAGGGTTATTATTTACGTGTTATCGGCCGTCAATTATCTCCTACGGCCGGAGACAGGTTCGATTATTACCAATTGTCGGCCGTCGTTCTATACCAATGGCCGGAAAAAGGTTACATTTTAACTGTTTTCCGGCCGCTGAAAAGGGGATTTTTCAAACGTTCATATCTCTGAAAATGTATAGTATACTGACGGCCGGAATCTAGTTACAAATTCACAGAGATTATTTTATATACAAGCATGATGCCCTTTATGTTAATGATAAAAAGGTTTTCGCTGTAATAACAAAAATAATGCATACATCTTGAATCGATCTTCGGCCCCCCCTGCCGGGAATTAGATTCTGATGTAAATGGTCAACGTGTTCACCGGCCTCCAAAAATATCGTAATTTATGCGAGATTGATGAGATTTAGCAATTTAATATCAAAATTTCAAATGTTATTTACACACGAACCAAAAATAAACACCAAATAAGCAACAAAAATAGTATGAAACTCACCTTTGAAACTTATTCTTCTTGACTTTTTTTCTGCTCGTTTTCGCACGCGTCCGCACATCAAATTTTGGAATGGCGACTGAGGCTTTGATTCACCGTTGACAAGGTCAAATTTTCTACTTATAAACTATGAAGTTCGCTCGGTTGTATTGGCGCGAAATTTGAAACGCTTGGACATTTTGTGCCGCCAATATTCGATAAAATGTGCCAAGAGGCCGGAGAGGGGTAGTGGCCGGGGAACCGGTATGTTTACCCTATTACTGTCTGGGCGGCAGGAGGATATTGCTACTGCCAGAAATTATAATTTGCATGGTGTGAAAATAAAGATGATGTCATTGGCAAAAGTTAGTAGTTCATAATTGAGTCATATTGATTGATACAGTATGTAGGATTGTTGGTATGTAATGATGATGTCAACTAAGTCAATAGGTTCTTGTTCTGCTAAATGTGTTGAATTAATTTGAAGTATTCATGTGTCCTTGGGTCCATTGTTTTTGTATGGAAGTTTTGAGGAATGTTATACATTAAGAATATCAATGAAATATTATATATTACATTGTTTATTTTTAATGTACATGAATATATTATCTTAATAATCAATAAGTATGAATGATTTATAATTTAATGAGATATATTATTTTGGACTTTGTTTAAAATATGTATATCATATTGTAATGGACAAATATATTGAAAGAAGCCATGGTTTGACAATGAATAAAAAAAAAATCATATCGTTTTTACTTATATACTTCACATTCATTTGGTGTTCAGTAAATGAAAGTGTAAACAGTATACCTACATCAAAAAAATTATGGTATTAATAAAAATATATTATACCTGTGTTGACATACAGCAATTTATTATTTACTATGTTACGAAGCATTATGTAGAGTAGTTATATATCTGTTTGGGTCAAGTGTATCTGATATCAGTTGGATACAAATCAAGTGATAAGATATCCAGCTGTAACTTATGAAGGATTTCATCGAACTTTAATTGACTACCTTGGCATAATTACTTTGACACTTTGGCAAAGATATTCTCTTTTTAAGAAAAGATAAGCACGCTCCCCCCAAGCTAGGTTATTTCTTTCAAGGTAGACGAGACAAGACCACACACGGTTTTACGGCGCAAAAACGATGCAATTGATGGCCTTATAAGGCAAAGAATTCAAGAATGCTGCATAAATTGCAGATAATACCACTATCTAGCTTTAAAGACTTAAGGAATCTAGTATTCGAAAATGTATACATCGTAAATACAACTTAGCCCGGCCGGGGTTTTATTTAGGAATTAAGCATTATAAAAAAATATTTACCTGAGCAAACTGCTCCTGGATTTCAGCCCTTTCCTCATCAGTCAATTTGGTATTGTCTGCCATCGTCACTAATGTATAATCCACAAAAACTAAGATCACAACATCGACCACAATCCTGCGAAATTGTTCCGAGCTGCGAAAAGAATAATCTCGCACTTGCTTCACTTACACACTAAAGGCATATAAAAATATAAAAGATATTACAATAGTAATCACAGCACTAAAACTTTTCTGATATATAGTGTTTATGCAAATACGCACGCCACTACAGCAGCGTAATCACAAACATTTACTGCAAAAACGAACGGCAAAGCAAAACTCGCTCGACGAGCCAGCCGCAGCGCAGCGCACCCTTACAGTGTTGTCATACTTTATATTAATTTTATTAAATTTCACTTAATTATGCAATTTTATGTTGTGCATGTGTAATAATTTGAATGTATTTTTTCATATAAATAACTTAATCATTATAAAAATCTGCTTCACATAATTTGCATTCATCAATTATATATGGCAACAAAATTAACAGCGCACGAAACCGCCATCTAGTGACCACCATAATATAGTACACTCAGAGCTCAGCAATGAAACCAACTAGTTCTGCTACTCGCCACTAGGTGGCTTATAGCTGCTCGAGAATAATCTGGAATATGGACTCTTCATCTTTTTCATGGACAATGTTCTCCAATATTCTACCAGGGACTCTCATATTTTGGGTCGCTTTGGAGATCAAATCGTTTTGAATAATTTAAATGTCGTAAAGTGGAAACCTGGAAGGCAATTACATGGAATATCTGACTTTACCACTTCATGTTAAATACATAGCTTAAAAGAGAGATATATATTATTATGTTTAGGTTTTTACCACTTCATGAGCCTTCTCCATATAAAACTATTTAAATAACGTCATCGATATTACTTGATTGTGACATGTAAGGCAACCATGTTGAGACACAATGATGAGTTGGCAGTTCATGATACTAATTAAAGAAAGAGCGGTCTAGTACGTATTTATAATATGTTAATTATTCCAAAATCCCGAATCTCGTATACTATCATTAATAGCTCATACTCTTGTAATATAAGCCCATGTAAAAGTACAAAAAAAGTTTTTTTTTATTCTTTTTTACTTTTATTTTAAAAATGTAAGTATATACATTTTAGGACGTTTTATCTTTATTTTTATCTACTGTGGTAGCCTGAAATGCAACTTAGAATAAAATGTAGACTGATGGTGTTTTTTTATGCACTTTTCATTTTGTCAGGTCGAAAACTTCGGAGTTTCACATACGAAAAGGAAATTCGTAATTCGTGTCGATTTAAAACATTTCCTTCTGTTGTGGTTGTGTTAAATTTTAATTTATCGCCACTCGTTTTGAACTTCATGTTTTTTGCACTTGTATCGTAAAATACTATTAATACATATAATTAAGAAAATATATAAAATATTCATTGTTATGAAAAGTCACATTAAGTATTCTGATTTCGACCATTTAAAAAAGTTATTATCAAATTATCTTATTCAAACTTCCAGCGATGAGCCGAGCGACCCACGTCTTAGAGCGCCCCTGCCATCGCGAAAATTCTACTAGTTTCCAGAGGGCGCCACTACGAATAAAACTGCGCGGCGCGGGTCATTCGAACATCATTCAAATTCAAGCAACGATTGAATTCGAAGCGGTTCCAAACAAGTGCAATCTAAGCATTCACTTTTTACGCTCATTCCTATACGTCAAGAGCTGTTGAAAGCACACGATTGTTATTTCGTCGCGAAGCTTTATCAAAAAGAAAAATGTCTCTGCTCCCGTTCCTGTTCGATTACGAGTTCGAGCGTCCCCGTCGGCTGATGGACCAGCATTTCGGCTTGGGGTTGACCCCGGAAGACGTGCTAAGCGCCACAGTTGGACCCTTGATGAGCCGGGAGTACTACCGCCCGTGGCGTCAGCTAGCCACCGCAGCCCGGGACCTCGGCTCGAGCATCAAGGCCGACAAAGACAAGTTCCAGATCAATTTGGACGTGCAGCATTTTTCGCCTGAGGAGATTACAGTGAAGACTGCGGACGGTTACATAGTGGTTGAAGGCAAGCACGAAGAAAGGAAGGATCAGCATGGTTACATTTCGCGTCAGTTCAAGCGTCGCTATGCGTTGCCGGAGGGCTGTACGCCTGAGACTGTGGAATCGCGCTTGTCTTCTGATGGTGTGCTCTCCGTGACTGCCCCACGGGTCGTGCCTCCAGAGATCCAGGGTGAACGCAAGGTCCCGATATCCCAAACTGGACCCGTACGTAAGGAACTGAAGGAGAACGCCAATGGTGATAATACTAGCAAGTAATTTAGTTCTTTAAATTGTTATTTTTAACTCCTTCCTATGGGAAAGACTGATTAGTTCTAAATGATATAATAAATAAGTTCTGTTAATTTATTCGATGTTTTTATTCCTATTCACAACTACCGTCCTTAGATGCCGATGTTGTTGGGATTCCTTAAATATAGGTACCTACTTTCAATATAGGTGTGCAAATTCTAACGTGTATAGTTCGGGAAATATTATTTGACCGACTGTTATCTTACTTACGACCTTTTGTTTTGCGTTAACACTTACTAGAGAATCAACTCGGCAGTCTAGCACTTTTCTATTGTTAATGATGCAAAACAAAAGGTCGTAAGTAAGATCGGTCAAATATTTTCCAAACTATACTGCGGGCTTGCGCTCTGCTAGAGCGAGTGCTGGCCGCGGGCAGCGCTGGCGTGGACGGCGATGGAGGAATACTACCCTCATTGTCACTTTTGTCGAAAGGCGGGTTGCACACAACACTCGCTACGCACAACACTCCACCCCCCCGCCAGCGCTGTCCGAGGTACACGCAGCACCCGCAGTACACGTCGGGCTTTGGTCGCGGGTACTCCATGATGAGGATCCCCTAAATGGATCGAACCATGTCGAGCAATTATAGACTTAAATTACGTGAGTAACCCGTTTGTTAAATATTTAAATATGTTTGAGTTGAGTCTCACGTTAGTTATAATACTTATAATTATATGTCATATAATATTTTTTTTACTTCTTTTGACATCAAAGCTATACAGGCTCAAGGTGTTACACCACACCACCCACTGAAAACCAGGAACGTGGTCATTTAGTAGGCTATACTGAACAACTTTCGTTATGGGGCCAATCACGAAATCTAAAAAAAAATTGTCTTTTCCATACATTGTGACTTGTGACCGATCGCTAACGACATTTTGTATAAAAGAGCCAAAATTCTTTTTTTGGAGATTTCTGGGTTAATAGCTCCATAGTAAAAGTTGTTCAGTATGACCTACCAAATCACCCCGTTCAAAGTTTTCAGTGGATAATGTAATGTACCTAACATCCTTTTTTTCCTAGCCTATATTGGTGTCCCACTGCTGGGCAAATGCCTCTCCCCTGGATCTCCAACTCTGTATGGAAGTAAGGAAAAAAGAATATACCTAAAGTAATAGTAACATTATCTAATAGTTTAGTAATAATCAATACTAGTTACCTTACCTACCAACTGACATTTGTTACTTTGTAATATTCCGTGTCTCGGCACCGTTTTTCATTTGCATTATAATCTGATAATAGCTATTATTGTTTAGTTAAAGGCTATCGTAATCATTATCCTTCCGTCCGATAGGTTTCGGAGACCTCACTAGAGTCAGTGTATCTATTTTCCCAGTTCTATACCATTTTTTTTTTAGGGATCCGTAGTAAATAGTAGATCCGTAGTAAACTAAGGAACCCTTATAGTTTCGCCATGTTCGTCTGTCTGTCAGTGACCGTTAATACCTACTAGAAATTTGTAATTTGGTACCTATCGGCAATAATATTATTATAACATTTATAACGGCGACAAAGTGGTACAATAAAAAATACAGGAAATAAATCGGAGGACGTACCCTAAAGGTTAAGTGAGAATGATTTTTAACTTTACTGAAAAAATCATAGGATTATACAAAATAAAATAAGAAACAAAGACAGCAAAATAAAACATCATCCCCAATTTACTACATACCTACGAGTATTAGGTACAGTATAGTAGGTAGGTACCGGAAAATATTTTTTTGTTCTTCTTTTTATTCTACCACGTTATTGATCTCAATACTCGAAGATTAATAAGGTGAAATGTGAATGCGGATGCGGATAAAACCGTCTATCAGGAAAGTCCGTTCACCAACTGATTTCCACCCCTAACTCAACAATATAAGACGCATATGACGGACTTTCCTTAAAAATAAAATATGCTGGATTTACCCACATTGACCAAACGAGCATTCGCTCATTCTATCCCCCACTCTACGAAATCAACGGATTTCGACGAATCACGTTTTGTGTAACGAACGAATTTCGTAGAGTGGGGGATAGAATGAACGAATGCTCGTTTGGTCTAAATACACCTTAAGACATGATGATGATAATAACCTTAAGATTAACAAATTTCAGTTGATTAGTGTAAAATAGTATTTAATAGGAGAGGCCTACGTCCAGCAGTGGAATGAGATAGGCTAATGAAAAAGAAGAGTAAAATAACGTAGGTATAGGTATATATTTATGAACTATTCTGTGCAAGCCTCTATAATTTCATATGTACATAAATTAGCTGAACATAGGCCTAATCTACGATTGGGTACAATTATGAATATTTTTACTGCTTTTACCTAAGCCATGTTGCCGTAAAATATAATTTATGGATAATGGCAACATTTCCAATGAGTGTATTTGGTAGGTTGTGTAATTTGAAGTTTAAGTCACAAAAGCCAAATTGGGTGCACTAAATATAAAATAAAATAAATAAATATTTTTGGACATCTTTACACAAATCAAATATAATATTTAAACAACATTACAGCAAAACCTAATGACATTAAAAAGATTAAGGGCTGATTTTTCAATCCTCAGTTAAAAGTATCCGTCAGTTAAAATTATTACCATCCTTATCTTAGGTCATCAGTCATAAAAGGATAGAGCTAACATTTATTTGACAGATACTGTTAACTGGGGATTGAAAAATCAGTACTAAATGTCATATATTTTTTGAATAGCTTATTTGGTGTCCCACTGCTGGGAAAAAGCCTCCCCTCTCTTCCTCCAATCGTCCATATCAATAGCCAGATGTCATATCATCATCATCATATCAGCCGAAAGACGTCCACTGCTGAACATAGGCGTCCCCCAAAGATTGCCACAATGACCGGTCCTGCGCCACCCGCATCCAGCGGACTCCTGCGACCTTCACCAGACATACGGTACTGAAACGTGGCCGCTTACAATGGGCCTCATAAGAAGGCTCAAGTCACCCAAAGGGCAATGGAGAGGGCTATGCTAGGAGTCTCTCTGCGTGATCGGATTAAAAATTAGAAAATCCGCAGCAGAACCAAAGTAACCGAAATAGCTCTCCGATCTCTAAACTGAAGTGGCAGAACCGATAGCCGTTGGGGCGGGAAGGTTCTTGAGTGGCGGCCACGTACCGGAAGGAGTAGCGTGGGTAGGCCCCCCACAATGATGATGATGTCATATACCAAAGAAAAAATATCCAAGTTTTCCAACGCTGGAGGTGCGATTCGAACCCACGTCCTCTGCTTTCGCGGCTGATGTTTTACCCCCTTATTCATAAACGTTTGTTAACCTAACAAGCCGCTAATAATTGTTTGTCCCTTTCGGTCTTAACAATGTGTTCATAAGAGCAAAAGGGACAAACAATTATTAACGGCTTGTTAAGTTAACAAAACGTTTATGAATAAGGGGGTTAATGTTTTAATATTTATTGCTTTGCTGATGCCTAACCACATTAATAGATACGATGAAAATGCCAGGACCTTATATAAATATCTTTATATAAGGTTTTTACCTTAATTAGAAATAATAAAATAATTATATAATCCTTGGTCACTTTGCGAAAAGTCTATTTTCCTGTGGTGCTTCAACAGGGTCATAATAAAGGCAACTAATTAAATGATAATTTAGTTTGCCACAAGCTAGACTGCTAGTCGAGAGTCTAGCTGTATTTTACTAACAAAATCAAGTAGCAATAAAATAAATACATATACATTATTTTTTAAACACAACTGTTAACAAAAATAATTATAGGTTATACACATTTTAATACTATTGCATGTATTTTATTGATGCGCGGAATAAACGCAATTAGATTTTTGATGCAATTTCCAAAAAATAATTCGGAGGGAACTAAGAATGACATCGGCGGTTCTCACCATGTGTATAAACAGGTAAGTTTCAAGCATTTACGTATTTTTTCTACGAGTTACAGCATCATTTGTGAACGTTTTTTCTAAAACAAATGTGACATTTAAATTATTATTAGACCCCGGTATCGGAGGTGCAAAATGGTAGCTGTCAAGTTCTTAGGGATGGGGTAAAAATATTTGTGATGTCGATAATTAAAGTTACATATCGATAATTTTTCTTTAGCATAATAATTAATAATAAGCTAATACTTTAATTAAAGGCACCTATTTACGATATAAACTAGGACTATATAATTACAAAATCAACAAAATATTTATTTAATGTTATGTAACATCGCCATACTTTTTATTGAGGCAATTGTCGATGAAGCTTCTGAAGTTTGGGTTTTCGAATTTGGTCCAAAGTATGTTACAAGTGTTACAACTGACGAAAAACTTAAGCAGATCTCGGTTACAGTTTAATTGGTTTTAATTTTTTTCTTTTCTTATGAGTGTTTTCATACAAGATTGAGTTGCAATGCAAGATATGCAAGATTACAAATATTGGAATGGAATATCCTTTATTAAATAATCAATATTAGTAGAACATACGTTGTTGATTTTCTCTTGATGGCAATTCGACTCTATGTGCTTTTTTATATTCCGACATCTGGAAATGATGTGTAGCATATTAAATGTTTTTCATTAATTTTTAAAGTTCAGGGTGTTCAGCAAGAAGTGACTCCACCTTCTATAGTATAAAATATTTTAGGCGAATAGACTCGTAAACACGGCTAAATAATCGAAGACATCGTTGTAAGAGGACTTTGACTATCTATTGACATAAATAATTTATTATAAGTATTTAATATCTCAAAAGTTTTTATTCAGTGTTGTGCAACTCGAAACATAATAAATGTAATAGCAACCAGAGATTTGTATTTTAATAGTAATGATTTATATCATCATCATCATCATCATATCAGCCGAAAGACGTCCACTGCTGAACATAGGCCTCCCCCAAAGATTGCCACAATGACCGGTCCTGCGCCACCCGCATCCAGCATGATTTATATATTAAATACTAATTATTATCATATATCCCAAAAAAAGGGATACAAATAAATGGTCCTTGTACATAAAAAAAATAATTGTACAAAAAAATCGAGTATTAAATGTTAATTATTATCATAGATCCCGAAAAAAGGTATACAAATAAATGGTCCTTGTACACGACAGTTTATGAATGAATTCATTCATAAATTGTCCATGCAATTCTGAACGCCACTGTACATAAAAAAAATAATTGTACAAAAAATCGAGTATCGATATCGACATCACAAAATGTGTTTACCTATCCCTAAGTAAGAACTTGACAGCTATTATTTTGCACCTCCGATACCGGGGTCTAATTATTATGTAAGAAAACAAAAAAAAATTCTTACGGAATTAACAAAAACCGATATAGGTACCAGGCAACTTCTATTAATGTCCCAAGTAACCTGTCCAATTTAAGGGAAATATAAATAAACACCCATTAGAGTAACAAAAAAAAATCAGTCGTATTGAGAACCTTCTCCTTTTTGTTAAGCCGCGCCGCGTTTTCACTTAGTGTTCTGCAGTGTTATTCACTAAGGAAACCGCCTTGCTGTCAGCGCTGTGTCAGCGCTGCGGCACTGCGGCAGCGTCGAGCCTAAAAATGGTATTCACTAATGTACTTTAAACGACACTAGTGCTCGGCGACGAATGCGGCGTGAGCTGGAACTACATTGCGTCGAGAGTTTGACGTTTAATGTATGAACTTCCTATTCTCTAACGAAAAACAGCGACGAACTCGCCCACAACCTCGCTCACAGCCTCGATTCCTAATGTCAAATCAAACAGCTAGGATTTTAGACAAGGCTGTCTCGACATCGAGAATAGCATAGCTGAGCGAGCATTTGTTCGTCCTTTGGCAGATGAAAACAATAATTCACAATTCACATAGCAAAATGTTCGATCGTCAGCCCACGAACAAGCGAATGCTCGCTCTGGAACACTAGGTGAAATTACGCGGCTTACGTCTGTTAAAAATACCTACTTTATTAATTTAATGAGGTGTGCAATGAAGAGTATTTAGTACTTATTGTATTGTGACCATAATTCATAACTTTCGTAATAAGTAATCAAATGACAACAATGGTGACAAGGCAATAAATTAATGTGCAATAAGCTTCGTTTTCTTGAAAATAAGTGATGTATACGGATGGACTGATGACCTGGTGAAGGTCGCAGGATTCCGCTGGATGCGGGTGGCGCAGGACCGGTCATTGTAGCAATATTTGGGGGAGGCCTATGTTCAGCAGTGGAAGTCTTTCGACTTGGTATGAAATAAAACTATGAAAACGGATAAACTCGCGTATATTAATTAACTTAACTTCATTTCGACGTTTCGAACACTTTACAGGGTTCACCCGCAGACCACGAACCCTAATTTTCAACCACTTTTATTTTTCGCAACTTTTCTTTTTTATTATGCCTTATTTTTCTAATAAGAATACGACACTGAATAGTCCGTTAAACGGATCACCACTATTTTTGCCATACCATTACCATGTTTGCCATATTTTTTCTTTCCGTTTTCATACTACCTTTTCTTCACATAGCGCGATCCTGGGCACCTGCAACAGGGATGATGACTGGTAGTTAAAATAAATTATTGAACATTATGCACGACATAATACACGAAGAAATTATTACTAAGATGTAGACAGGGCCTGATTTACCCACAGGCTAAAAAGGCTGAAGCCTAGGGCGCAAGGGCCGAGGGGGCGCCGCGCAGCGGCTCCGAGTTATGAATTACTTAGGGCCCTTGCACTACACCAACCACTTAGCCACTAACCCAAAGTAAAATGTTTAGGTATTTGAATTATTTGATGTATTAAGAATTACAATTAGCGCTTGGTTAGCCAGCTAACCCGATGGTGCAAACGCGTTTACATTAATAATATTTGGGAAAATAAAAATATTAGTCGGGGGAACAAAAGTTTTTGGTCACATTAAATCCTACAGTTTCGGAAGCTTTTTCTAATGAATATTTAGGGTATATAGATTCACACCATGCAATAATCCCCAGTGCCGCGCGAGAGCTTCTCATCCAGTCGAAGACTTGAAGGTCAATAATTGGAACAGCACGTTCAATAATTTGTGAGCGTCAGAATGACTGACCAAAATAGCGGATCAGTGTTAGAGTACCATCATAATTTACTACCCATTTGCTACTATTTACTACCTATGTTCAGAATGACTGCCCACATTTATTATTTCGCGGTTAGACCCCATATTTGGCAACTTTCTATGTACTATGATTTACTACCTATTTATCTAAGCATATATTTTTCCAGATTTTGTAGGCAAAAAATGACGATTTTATAAGCATTTCAAAATCTGAACCAAAAAAATTTGTTAGAGTACCATCATAATTTACTACCTATTTGCTACTATTTACTACCTATGTTCACATATTCGCTACCTAAGTTTTAAAAAAGAAATAAATTTAAATAAGTGGGCAGTCAGTCTGACGTCAGGATGACTGCCCACATTTATTATTTCGCGGTTAGACCCCATATTTTGCAACTTTATATGTACTATTATTTACTACCTATTTGCTACCTAAGCATATATTTTTTCCAGATTTTTTAGGCAATAAATGACGATTTTATAAGCATTTCAAATTCTGAACAAAAAAAAAATTGTTAGAGTACCTACCATCATAATTTACTACCTATTTGCTATTATTTACTACCTATGTTCACATATTCGCTACCTAAGTTTTAAAAAAGAAATAAATTTAAATAAGTGGGCAGTCAGTCTGACGTCAGGATGACTGCCCACATTTATTATTTCGCGGTTAGACCCCATATTTTGCAACTTTATATGTATTATTATTTACTACCTATTTGCTACCTAAGCATATATTTTTTCCAGATTTTTTAGGCAATAAATGACGATTTTATAAGCATTTCAAATTCTGAACAAAAAAAAAATTGTTAGAGTACCATCATAATTTACTACCTATTTGCTACTATTTACTACCTATGTTCACATATTTGCTACCTAAGTTTAAAAATATATATGCTTAGGTAGCAAATAGGTAGTAAATCATAGTACATAGAAAGTTGCAAAATATAGGGTCTAACCACGAAATAATAAATGTGGGCAGTCATCCTGACGTCAGAATGACTGCCCACTTAATTAAATTTATTTCTTTTTTAAAACTTACAGTAGCGGCATCGTAAGAAGTCGTTTTTGACAGCTCACAATAGTGTTGTGAAACGCTCGATTTTACCGTCGTAAAATTTTCAGTCAAGTGCGAAAGGGCGTTAGATCTGGTACTTGCCATTGAAAAAGTTTAATTAAAAAAGTGTTAGGTAATCCGAATTAAAAAAGTGTTTGGTAATCTTACTTAGAATCATTAGCAGGCAGCGAAACTTTGGAGCCGGTGACGTCATAATGACGTAGTCGCATTTAGGTAAGATGTTTTATAGGACCGATAGGACGTGACCTCTATAAGCAAAATTCATAGCAAACCACTCCCAACCCACGTTGGCAAACTTGCGTGCTGCTAGCTCAGAGTGCAATGTAGATATGCCAAATAGAGAAATGCCGTATATACAGTATATAAACTCACTAAAACCATTTATTAAAATCAGAGCACATCTAGGTGATAAATACCGTAGTGGTATATAAATTATTATACTACGAAAAATAAAATTATACGTGATTTTATAATTGAATTTGTAATTATTATGTGCTTACTATTATTTTAACATAATTTTGATTTTTTATTTATTTTTATGATGTAACTAGTAAGTGATTTGGTGTTAATACTAGCTTATGTGAATAAATACATTGAATTGAATAACAATTATGACATTTATCTGGTTGTCAAGTTCCACACAGTCTGTAAAGCCGCGTATCCACCGGGCTCGCGAGGACCTGTCGAAACCATGACAAACTTTTAGAAAATATGTGCGTACCTACTATTATAGCAATTATTCGTACCTCCATAAAAAAAGGTTTACTTATTTATTTCGATTGACGTATCGGTAAATTGCAGCAACAGCAGTAACATCACTATTCCGTTCAGGCAACAATGAAGTTTGACATTTGCTCCATTATACCAACTGTCAAATTTTTACAGAACTTCATGTGCAAACAAACGTCAAAAACGACTTCTTACGATGCCTCTACTTTAGGTAGCAAATATGTGAACATAGGTAATAAATAGTAGCAAATAGGTAGTAAATTATGATGGTACTCTAACAATATTTTTTTGGGTCAGATTTTGAAATGCTTATAAAATCGTCATTTTTTGCCTAAAAAATCTGGAAAAAATATATGCTTAGGTAGCAAATAGGTAGTAAATCATAGTACATAGAAAGTTGCAAAATATGGGGTCTAACCACGAAATAATAAATGTGGGCAGTCATTCTGACGTCAGAATGACTGCCCACTTAATTAAATTTATTTCTTTTTTTAAACTTAGGTAGCAAATATGTGAACATAGGTAGTAAATAGTAGCAAATAGGTAGTAAATTATGATGGTACTCTAACACTGATCCGCTATTTTGGTCAGTCATTCTGACGCTCACCAATAATTTCTACCCTCGAGATTATGCATTCATGCTATTGTTTCAGATGATTTATAATTAAGGAAAAAAAATCCCCAGTTTATTCGTAAAGCTTATACAAAAAAAAACTACTTATACCTTATTTTTTTTTCCTTATTTGATAAAAAAATATAACTTACAAAATCTTGCGCAATTTTTTGGTATTGTGCCACAACTAATTATTGACAAGAGGTACATTAAAAAAATAAAATGTTGAATTAATGCGCCTGCACGTAAATCAGTTAAAACTCTAAAAAAAAAATAATTAGCATTGAGTCACTGACGTAATTTTTTCTTTGGATGAGTATAATAACTGTCGGGTCATTATAGTAAAAATCACCATTTGTTTAATTTCTGTTTGATTGTTATGAATTTTAAACATAATTTAATTTTTTCTGACTATATCTACGATTATTCAGTGGTGACTTTTTAAAATATTGTCTTAAATATTCAGTTAGGCCCCTCGGATAATAAATCCCTACTGTAGGATTTATTGTTTATTTTTATTTATAGGTAGTTTGTTTAGGTATATTTTAATTTTAGTGTAAGTTTTATCTTTATTTTTTCATTTTAGTTTAATTTGTAATTTATTTATGCACGTTTGGAGATGTATAAGGTCTCCAAGCGTAAATTATCGTAATTGAATGTCATGACTTTAACAAACTAATAGTTAAATCTTAAACAAGTAAATCTTAATATTGATTTTATGAATAAACCTCCACACATTTATCAGGGATAATTAGATACATATATTCACAAAACGATGTATTATCATATTCCTGAAATAAATATACTGTAGGATTTCATGTAATTTTCTCGAACAAGTTAAAGTTTAGCTCCCCGACTATATAGGTAATTCTTGCGTGCGCTTTCACGCTAACCTTTTTTTATAAATTTAATTTCTTGTACCTATACTTTAAGGCCAAAATTAACAAAATATGTATATAAGATTGTAAAAATATAAGTGTTAGAATTATTGCGATTTCCATTTATTTACAGCTACTCAAGTGTAATAATTAGTTGCACCGGAAATTGAATGAAAAGTTAGGACAGGACAGGCGCAGGGGGGCGGGTATTCATAGTCAGCCTAGGGCGGTCAGAACCCTAAATCAGGCCCTGGATGTAGATTGCAGTAATTTTTGTACAGAACTTCTATTTAATAAATTAAAAAGAACTTAAAAGAGTAGGTCATTTGGCAGTACTCAAACGTGACGTCACTTTTGAGTATTTCATATAAAATTCCATGGCGGTGATCGTTTTGACAATTCGAAAAAAGATGCTGATTTGACTGGCCAGTCATCATCCTTACTGTATGCCACAGGTTAAAGATTCCTTCTGTGATTAAGCGATAATTCCAGGTGCTGGCAACACTCGTGTCGAGCCTGCTATGCCTGTCCGCGGGCCTGACCAACGGCATCAGTGCTGTCCTGCTGCCGAAGCTACTGCACGACCCTAGCTTCTCCTGGGAAGGGGGTTTCGGATCATGGATAGGTCAGGACTGCTGCCGCGAATACCGAAGCCTGAAAATTTTGGGGATTTGTATCCGTCACTCCATCGAATGCCGCATATGCCGTGTGGTGACGGCAGTAAGAATACATTTGCCACCACCCCAACTCCTCCTGCGGGTGTCGTAAGAGTCGACTAAGGGATTGAAGTGTCACTGACCATTTTACAAGATTGATGATGGGCAGCAGCGTCATCATAGTGGACACATTACTGCGGTCGCCAATCCGCTTGCCCAGCGTGGCGATTATGGGCATTTAGGTACCTCCTAATGCGTCTATACGCATAGTTAATAGGAGAGGCCTACGTTCAGCAGTGGACTAACATAGGCTGATGAAGATGATGATGATGACTCCAACGAAGGCGTCATTAGAGTGACAGAGAAATATCCCCGAAATTTGCGAACTTTGGTGTTCGCAGTAGCAGGCCAGTTTTTAAATCTCTGAAGCTTTAAGGATGCACGCATTAAAGCCTTTTTTTGGTAGGGACTAGGGTTTGCAATATTCGAAAGTTTCAAGTATAAGAATATTGGGTTTTTAACCGATTTCAAAGTGGAGGAGGGTCTCAATTCGACAGATTTTTTTTTATTTATGTTACTCGATATCTCTGAAAATCGTGAACCGATTTTAATTTTTTTTAATCGTGTTGGTCCCGTTGCGGGTGTCCAATGGATGCGGACAGCTCACGACCGATCTTTGTGGAACTCTCTGGGGGAGGCCTATGTCCAGCAGTGGACGTCAATTGGCTGATGATGATGATGATGATGATGATGGTCCCGTTGGGACGAAGTCCGAGTCTTATGATGAGAACTTGGAGAAATCAGTTGAAGTTGGTTTAAAAAATATGGTTGATTATTTATTTTGGAATATTTGAAATAATACGGAGTACAACCGAGAACCAGAAAACCAAACATTACTAACTTAAATGGATAATAATTTTGTGACTTCCAGGTGTATAGGTACATATCTTTGTACTCGACTGTAGGTACAACCATAATATTTCTCAAACATTTCGAAATGTGATATTTACAACGATTTTAGCTATTTAAAAACTTAATCCTCAGTATTAAAAGAAGCGTAATATTTTGATGCCTCATCTAGGTCACGCCGATTCCACGCCGGTGGCGGCGTCGGCGGCGCCGGCGCGAAGTTTTTTACCGGCGGTTGCGGCGCGCCGGCGCGGCGCTCATGTCTAATTTGAATACTTTTAACATACCTTTAAGATTTTTAAGAATTACAATAAGAGTACCTATCATAAAAATTATCGGTTACTTTACTACTTGTCGTATTATTCGAATATTCGACTTGCAAACCCTAGTAGGGACATGCTTTACGCATACCGTCACGAGGACGGGCCAGCAGGCCTAGCCAAGATGGTTGCAATCGTATACGACAAGCGATAAGTCACGTGACCACAATAATGTATGAAAATCGTCACTATTCGATCGCATCTCGTTCTCATCCATTTATTACTTATCTCTTGTCGTGTACGACTCCAGAATGGCATCTTGGCAAGGTCTGCAGGGCGGTTATATAAGATTCCCAGGCCTAATGAGGCCCTGTAGCCATAGGTACCATGAGCTACCTTGGTGTGAAAAACGCGGATTTACTCTCTAACCATCCCGCTCGATCCGCGTATTGTAAGCTAAGGATAATAAATATTCAAAATTGGACAGCAGTGTTATTCACTAAGGAAACCGCCTTGCTGTCAGCGCTGTGTCAGCGCTGCGGCAGCGTAGAGTCTAAAAATGGTATTCACTAATGTACTTTAAACGACACTAGCGCTCGGCGACGAATGCGGCGTGAGCTGGAACTACACTGCGTCGAGAGTTTGACTTTGATTTTTTTTGGTTTGACTTTTGAGACTTTGATTTGTATTCTCTAACGAAAAATTGCGACGAACTCGCCCACAACCTCGCTCACAGCCTCGATTCCTAATGTCAAATACAACAGCTAGGATTTTAGACAATGCTGTCTCGACATCGAGCTCGTTGACGAACGCAGCGTCGAATGTGTATATAAGAGAATACTATAGATGCTTCGAAAAAATGCACCCACCTACCATGTTGCAGGCGCGAATGAAAGCACACAACTTGGTATCGAAAGAAAAAAACGTATAATTTTAATAATTCCAGCGGCCATAGCTCCGATCTCCTCGATCCTCGGTTGCGCGTGCGTCGGCACACTGCTCGATGGCTTGGGCAGGAGGACTACACACATCATCTTGGCCTTCCCATTCGTAGCTGGCTGGCTGGCCATGGCATCTGCCGAAGATTTCTGGACTATGATGGTTGGAAGGTTGGTACCACCGTCTTTGGAGTCTGGCTTATTAAAGAAACTGAAAGGATAGGCACGTGGGCACGCTTCTTGATGGCGAGCGAACATGTTCCTGGTCTTCCCCTTGCGGCAGGTCGAGTGCCCGTTCGTAGCTGGTTAAATGGGCATGGCGTTTGCCAAGGACTTCTGGACCATGATGATCAAAGGAAGGAAGGTTAGTACCACCGCCTTTTGACTCTGGCTTATTGAAGAATCTTAATGGCTAGGCACGTTGGCACGTGCCTTGATCGCACATTATGCTAGCCTTCCCATTTGTGGCAAGTTGGCTGGTCATAGCGTTTGATACTGACTTCTGCATCATAATGATTAGAAGGTTAGTACCACCGTCTTTGGAGTCTGGCTTATGAAAGAATCTTAATGACTAGGCACATTGGCACGCTCCTTGACCGCACAACATTCTGGCCTTCCCGTTTGTGGCAAGTTGACTGGCCATAGCGTTTGATACAGACTTCTGCACCATGATGATTAGAAGGTTAGTACCACCGTCTTCAGAGTCTGGCTTATTGAAGAAGCTTAATGGATAAGGCACGTTGGCACGCTCCTTGATCGCATATGATTCTGGCCTTCCCGTTTGTGGCTGGTTGACTGGTCATAGCGTTTGATACGGACTTCTGCACCATGATGATTAGAAGGTTAGTACCACCGTCTTTGGACTCTGGGTTATTAAAGAATCTTAATGACCAGGCACATTGGCACACTCTTGATCGCACATCATCTTGGACTTCCAGTTTGTGGCAAGTTGGCTGGCCATAGCGTTTGATACAGACTTCTGCACCATGATGATTAGAAGGTTGGTCTTTGGAGTCTGGCTTTTTAAAGAATCTTAATGGCTAGGCACGTTGGCACGCTCCTTGATCGCACATCATCCTGGCTTCCAGTTTGAGGCTGGTTGACTCGCCGTAGTGTTTGATACAGACTTCTGGACCATGATGGTTGGAAGGTTGGTACCACCGTCTTTGGAGTCTGGCTTATTAAAGAATCTTAATGGCTAGGCACGTTGGCAAGCTCGTTGATCGCACATCATTCTGGCCTTCCCGTTTGTGGCTGCTTGACTGGCCACAGCGATGATACAGATTTCTGGACCATGATGATTAGAAGGTTAGTACCACTGTCTTTGGAGTCTGGCTTATTAAAGAATCTTAATGGCTAGGCACGTTGGCACGTGCCTTGATCGCACATTATGCTAGCCTTCCCATTTGTGGCTGGTTGACTGGCCACAGCGATGATACAGATTTCTGGACCATGATGATTAGAAGGTTAGTACCACCATCTTTGGAGTCTGGCTTATTAAAGAATCTTAATGGCTAGGCACGTTGGCACGCTTCTTAATCGTACATCATCCTGGCCTTGCCGTTTGTGGCAGGTTGGCTGGCCATAGCGTTTGGTGCAGACATCTGGACCATGATGATTAGAACGTTAGTACCACCGTCTTTGAAGTCTGGCTTATTCAAGAATCTAATGGCTAGGCTTTGATCGCACATTATCCTGGCCTTCCAGTTTGTGGCAAGTTGGCTGGTCATAGCGTTTGATACTGACTTCTGCATCATAATGATTAGAAGGTTAGTACCACCGTCTTTGGAGTCTGGCTTATGAAAGAATCTTAATGACTAGGCACATTGGCACGCTCCTTGATTGCACATTATCCTGGCCTTCCAGTTTGTGGCTGGTTGACTGGTCATAGCGTTTGATACGGACTTCTGGACCATGATGGTTGAAAGGTTAGTAGTACCACCGTCTTTGGAGTCTGCTTATTAAATAAATTTAATAGATCTTCTCAGTCTTGTGATCGTGTTGGCATGTTGCTCGATAGCTTGGGCAGGAGAACCGCGCACATCATCCTGGCCATGGTAGAAGTAAACAGTTTACTTCCACCATGATCCTGGCCTTCCCGTTCGTGATTGGCTGGCTATGGCGTTTGCTACGGATTTCTTCATGATGATTGGAAGGTTAGTGGCACCAATTTTGTTCTACCATTCTGCCATGTTCGATTTCTCCACTTCGGAGATTAATGACTCTGGCCTACTCAAGAAACTTAATGGTGATTGACAGAAACTTAGAAACAATAAAAACTGAATGCCTTCTGGATGTCTGGACCATGATGATTGCAATGTTAGTAGTTAGTAGTACTACCTTTGTTTCTGTTCTTCTGCCAGGTTTTACTTCTGCATTATCATGATTGAAAGGTTAGCACTACGTTTGTTGACGTTGTGTTCTTTCTATGAACTGCCGGTTGGGTTTTAGTCACTAGCGGGACTGCACTAGCGTTAAGCCGCGTTTTCACTTAGTGTTTTGAGCGAGCATTCACTTGTTCTGTGTGTTGTGCTTGGGCTGACGAACGAACATTTTGCTATATGTGATTTATTATTTTCATCTGCCCAAGAACGAACGCTCGTTCAGAACGGTAAATGAAAACGCGGCTTTAGGCACTTTCAGTTGACAGCGGCCCTATCGCGTACTTCGAAATCCACAAATTTCGAGAATTTGTCTCTCTCACTCTAACGTCGCCTTTGTTGGAGTGACAGAGAAAAATCCTCGAAATTTACGAATTTCGATTTTCGCGGTAGTAGGCCAGGTACCTGTTTCGGCCTCGAATATAAATTTATATGAACTGTATGTAGGTGACATTTTTTTTTATCAAATTTTTATAAAACTTTGTCTGAAAAAACATGTCGGCTCCGTTGGGCCTCTTCATGGTGACATGACATCCCTTTTCTTCTGATAGTCAAACATTATTGTGATTTCACATGATGCATTAGTAAGTGTAAATACCTAATACCTGGGCAGGTCAAGTAGTACTTAATATTAGCATGATATTATCACGCATCCACTTAAACTGCGTATTCATTTCATTCCTACTTGACATATTTAACAAACGCATTATACGCAGATTGATCGCAAATATCGCAATATTGAAGTGGTTTACTCCTAATATGTGAGTGGTTTGAATATATGGTGAAGGTTCCTGTCTGCAGCCACAATGCCGTTACTATTATCTACTATTTAGTTACCTACGTCTATATCACGTTTTGGTAAATTTTTGTGGCCCTAGTGAAAAAAAGGTACTCGCGGGCTATTTTGGAAAACGGAGTATAAACTTGGGTTTTAAACTTGTACCTTTTATCACAAACTTCGAGGAATGGTGTCACCCTTTTTCACTAGGACCAGATTTAGAGCTATACAGGGTGACCTCGGAGACGGTGATTATTTTCATATTTTTTTAACTCCACAAGCAACTGAATGCCCCGGGTCTCGTAATTTTTTTTTGTTTTTTTTTGGCATTTATTATACTTTTAAAGGTGGTATTAAGGTATAAGAAACTTTCTTGAGATATGAGCGATGAAAAACTAAGTAGATTTAATTATTTTGTGCGATAAAGCCCATAAATGATGAAATTTATGTTAAACACAATTCCGATTGAAAGAGGGAGTACAATTTACTAATTTAAATGTGTCAATACACTGTTGTAACATTTTGAAACCACTGTTAAAAGAAAAAATACTGACAAAAAAAGGAAAAAAGAGAAAAACTACTTATCTGTTTTTAACGAGACCTAAGGCATTAAAGGTATTCTGGCCTGCTACCGCGAACATCGAAGTTCACAAATTGCGGGGATTTGTCTCTGTCACTCTAATGACGCCTTCGTTGGAGTGACAGAGACAAATCCCCGAAATTTGCGAACTTCGATGTTCGCGGTAGCAGGTCAGTTGCTAGTGGAGTTCAAAAATTGTAAAACTGACCAGTCTCCGAGGTCACCCTGTAGTATAACGGACTACCTATCTGTTTATGTTTTCAGGTTCCTCACTGGATTAAGCTATGGTGCCGTCCGACCCACCACCATCATCTACCTCGGAGAAATCAGCGACCCCAAATTCAGAGGCATCATGCTCCTATGTCCATCTCTGGCTCTAAATCTAGGAATACTCCTAAGTCACGTCGTAGGTTCCTTAATGTATTGGAGGACATCGCTTTTGATATGTATTGTGCCCAGTGGTTTATTGTTCGTGATGTTTTTCTTCATAAAAGAGAGTCCTTATTGGCTGATAGCTAGAGGGAGAGTAGAGGCAGGTACAGAAGCCTTTAGATGGTTCAGAGGGAAAGGAGACAAAGCTGAAAGTGAACTGAAAAATGTGATCGAGAAACAGAAAGGGAAAGCATCCAAATCCAGCGTACATGAAGTTATTCTTACCTTATTCAGTAGAGGTTTTATAAAACCGACTATAACTGTTATGTTCATATTTTTAGCAGTCCAAATGTGTGGTGTTAATGCTTTCCCGTTTTATGCTTTCGATTTGTTACGAAGCTTGTTTCACGGCCGCATTGATACATTCTTTCTTATAATAGGTATGGATTTGTTGAGAGTATTGGTTAGTGTTGTAATTTGCTTGTTTGGAAAAAATATGCGTCGGAAAATCGTGTTCGTTTGTTGTGCTTATGGCACAGCTATAGTTCTGAGTGCGTTGGTTATTTGTGGGCTCCATGACAACTTAGTGGTAACACCTTTATTACTCATAGCGCTATATACTTGCTTAGCCAGCGCTGCAGCTAGTTTAGGGTGGACTTTTATAGGAGAACTATATCCAACTAAGGTCAGAGGTTTAGGATCAGGTTTAAGTGGCGTTATATGTTTCACTTTACTCTCTATAAGTGTTAAATTTACGCCAAACTTATTACTATCTGGAGAACCAATAATGTACGGTACGTTTGCGTCTGTGACCGGTCTGTGCGCTGTTATCTTGACTTTTATATTGCCTGAGACTAACGGAAGAGTGTTACAGGACATAGAAGACAGTTATTACAGTAAAAAAGATACAGATTTTACAATAACTCCTTTGTGAATAAGGCGTCAAAGCTTATGCAATCTACTGATAAGTAAATTAAAGAATTAATGTAATAAAAAAGAGAATTTATTAAATGTATAAAATCAGTCTCACGTTTTAATCACACACAAACACTAAGCTTCCTTCGGCGACTCTTCAACTACACTGACATTCCTGACGGGCCCAGTTTGAGTGATAGGAACTGATCGTTCCCCTGCTGCTACTTCGGCTTTCAAAGGAGCCACCACTGTCAACACCCCATCCGACGAGAGCCTGGACTGCACAGTATCCTGGTTACAACCTTCAGGCAGCTTGAACCTTCTAGAGAACTGTCTGGAAATGAAACCGTGCTCGTCCTTCTTTTCCTCATGTTTCCCTTCGACAACTATGAATCCGTTGGAGGTTTTCACTGTGATTTCGTCTGGAGAGAAGTGCTGGACGTCAACGTTGACCTGCCATTTGTCCTTATCGACTTTGATGGTGGAGCTGGATCCATCTTGTGGCCACCAGGGTTTGTACCGCGGGATGACTGGGCTTGTAGCTGCGCTGAAGAGGTCGTCAGGAGTCAGAGCCAGGCCGAAGTTCTGATCAAGAAGTCGACGAGGCCATTGCGGAACGGAGTAGTCGAAGAAGTAAGGGTGGAGAGCCATGTTTTTAGGTGTAATTGTTCCTGGATCGCGGTTGTATTCAGACTGAAGGAATGTACGACCGCTGGGATATATATAGGTGAGTTGGCACGAATACTGGCGTATTATTTAGAGATGCTCGATTAATATTAGATTAGATGCGTGCTCTTTAGTAGATCTATAAATATAAACATACAGTGTTACTTTAGGTAACAGTAAAAGTAAATTAGTAGATGTTTGTTTGGCGCAGCTTCGTTTGCTCTCCCCAGGGTAGCCCTAAAGTACCCATTAACTGAGCTGAATGTGTAGTCGTGTAAATTTTATCACTAAAGTCCATTAGGCCTATACGCTACTATAGCTGGGATACGACGAAGTAGTGTAAATTAAACTGGATCTAGGTTAGGTGCCTTATGCCTAAGCATATTTAAGAAAATATCGGATTAGCAGTACTCTAATTTATTATGGATTTCACTCTATTAATAAATCGCATAAATGCAAAAAAACTTACTGACGAATATAATATTTAATCCAAATTAATTCCGTTAACTTTAACAGGCTGCTTGGTACGTTAACTGGACCTACCTACCTGCAGGCTTAGCACATGGTTGGTGCGACAGTATGTCGCCGCGAGATAGATCTCCCGTCCTTCACTAGCTATATTAACAAAAGAGGGACGGATAGACTATCTCGCGGCGAGATGCTGTCGCGCCAATCATGTGCTAAGCATACTGGTATGTAGCTTTTAGTGTAACTTTTTTTTTTCATACATACTTAGTATACTTACCTAATAAATTAAATGGTAAGTGTGAGAGAACCTTAAGAATAACACAAAAGTTAATTTCAGGTGACTGACAGCACATGTCAAAGTAAGTAGCATTAGGACGTACTTAATAAAGGTTGCAATACACTTGTTCAGTCATTAAACATATTTTTTAATAACTCAATAACAGTAAGAGTTAGTTAAGATACTAGGTTGTTAGAGAAATTGATTATTTTTGACCTAAATAAGCTTCCCTTTAACGGAAATCAATAAAAATACGGTGTAGGTATAGTATTTTCATCATATTTTCATGTACAGATTTTGATAGTAGCATGCGTCTTTTTAGGGAGTGAAAGTATTCAACAAATAATACCTATTGATAATAAATGTGATAAAATAAAATAATAAACAAGGCAATATATAATAATATGTAGGTAGGTACAGTTACGTCTAATAATATTTATACATTTCGGAACGTATGTCAAAGGCATGAGGTTCAAAATCGTATACATATCATTAGAGCCGACCGTACAACAACCTATTGAAATAATAGGTATAACATACCTTATCTACATCGCTTTTACCTAATCTAAATTCGAGAAAAGGTGAGAAACGACTCGAACGTCGTGCACATTCGGTCATTGCCCACTCAGTGACGTGAAATATTATCAAATCCTCTGAAAAACTTTCAATTACATAATATATTATCTGTGTATTATTTTACTAAAGTTTTATGATATGATAGATCGAGGAAATATAGTTACACGTATTATGTCACGTAATTTTGTTTACAAAACTACTCTAGAACTTTTTTTGTTAGAAGTACCTATGTATGCATCAGAGATATAATTTTAACACATTCATAACACCTTTATATATTTGTTCGAGATTCAACTCTAAAGCCTTTAATATAAAGATAAGATTTTAATGAAATAATCATATTTGATAAGAGTTGGTTAAAGATGCAACATTCGAGAAGTGTTGCAGATACGATGTTGCGTAATTATACCGGCGATATTATCATGTATCTACCCATAATAATATCGCCGGTATAATTACGCAACCTCGTATCTGCAACACTGACTTTACGGGAAAAACGCCCGTATTAACAGTAAAAGAAAGGTGACATTTCCATGAATCCGGCTGTAGATCCGATATTGAGTAGTATATTAGCGACGATTATGTTGACTCATGGGCGACCTTCCAGGATTTCATAAGTGTGGATTATTGCGCGTCGCATAGTTATTTCGGTACTATGATTTATGTACGTTTGATTTCAGGTGGGTTTTAGACGTCTTTGAGTCTTCATCATCAATAATGACAAATTCCTACTAATAGGTAGTACAAATATGTATGATGTTTTGATGTCTGTCTGTTACGCGTTCAGTTCAGAGTCACCGATTCTCATTAAATTTTGTATACAGTTTGCAGTCAAAATTCATTCTATTAGTGAAATTCACTACTTATTCACTATATCATTTAATTAGTCCGTGGGCTAGTCGGTCTGAAATTAGAAAACGGTATAATTTGGGGGTACCAAGTGTCCTTTTTACAGTAGTTAGACATATTCATAAGGATGTTAAAAAAGTATGATAGACGTCTCAAAGTGGTAGCTAATAGGCATACGGGCTATTTCAAGATTTCCGTTGTATGACAGGTATGGTTAAAATTAGGAGGTACAAATTTTCCTTTTCACGGCTGTTAGGTAAGCTTATAAAAACGTCAAAAATGCAAGATTGCCATTTATGAGTGCTACCTAACAAAAATGGGGGCCAATCAAAGATGGTGGATCTCAAGTTTTACAAAATCAAGTATATCTCAAGAACTATTAAATATATCTAATTACTCTCTTGAACAAAATTAAAGGCATATCTGTAAGCTACCGTATACTTAGTGATTTAAGAGGCGATTTTTTTTATATTTTTCAATCTTGGTTATTTGAAATAAGCACTATTATTTACGAGTGGCACTTCCATCGCCTCTTAAATCACTAAGTATACGGTGGATTATGACTACAATTCATTTAAATATTTTTTATGGGTCTTTTTTTTAATACCGCCAACAAGTTATATACATCAAATTAAAGCTTATTAAATACACTATCTTTAAAAAAATATTTAATTTTTCTAGCGTCATGACTACTATGTAAAAACACGACACAAAAAAAATTAAAATCACGAAATTTTCATAAATTTGGTCATAATTAATTATTGGTTGGTTTTAGCAATATGGTGTATATGCAAAATATGAAGCTTACAGATATGCCTTTAATTTCGTTCCAGAGAGTAATTAGATATATTTAATAGTTCTCGAGATGTACTTGATTTTGTAAAACTTGAGATCCACCATCTTTGATTGGCCCCCATTTTTGTTAGGTAGCACTTATAAATGGCAATCTTGCATTTTTGACGTTTTTATAAGCTTACCTAACAGCCGTGAAAAGGAAAATTTGTACCTCCTAATTTTAACCATACCTGTCATACAACGAAAATCTTGAAATAGCCCGTATGCCTATTAGCTACCACTTTGAGATGTCTATCATACTTTTTTAACATCCTTATGAATATGCCTAACTACTATAAAAAGGACACTTGGTACCCCCAAATTATACCGTTTTCTAATTTCAGGCCGACTAGCCCACGGACTAAATAAAGAAGGATTTTTTTAGACAGTTACCCAAACAGGCCAACCCGTTTCACGTTCATCGCTGGCCAAGTGCTAGTAAGTAAGTAAGTAGGATTTATTTATTTATGCAGTTGACGGCTGTAGGTAAGTCACACCAGCGGTGTAAGTTAAACGGAGCCATTAATGAGTCCGTTCCGCTCGCAGTGGAAGGCCTTAATCATTCATCAAAATCATCAAATCAGTCAGTCATACAAACTATGTGGTACCTATAGGTACTCTGCAGTAGTAAAAGAGGCAAATTTAAAAGATATACAGGTTGTTTTCAAATTAGTTACCGATACCTACCTTAGGGTACGTATGCATGTGTTCATGATAACGAACAACTTTTCTTATGGGTTATGGGGCTCATATCGAAATCTCGATTAAAAAAAACATTTCCTATGAAATTTTTATCAGCCAGTGGGACCGCTTTGTATGGAAAGGCGAATTTTTTTTGAAGATTTTGATATGAGTCCCATAGTGAAAGTTGTTCGTTATCTTGAACACATGCATAGGTACCCTAAGATATCGGTAATTCATTTGATAACACCTTATATAGGTTCCTATTGTTGATCCCCCATAGAAAATGTCAATTTGTAGGTATTAATAAATGGCACTTTGTACTTGTTTAGCAAGCTGATAAGTTAAGTATCGTTTCTCCCTTTCTGTCTTATCAATATGTCTATAGGTCTGAAAGGAACACAATAGGTACTTTTCGGCTTCCTAAGTAGGAGACGTTTATGAATAAAGGGTTATCCCTCTTTAATTAATTAATGCATGTTAGCTGTAAGATGTTACAATACTATTATTTAAAAAAAATAAGTCCCGCCGAGTTTCTTGATGCCGGATTCTTCTCAGGAACAGTGGTGTAGGGTTAGAACCGGGAGTAGTTTTTTTCTCTCTCATTTGCTATTTAGTTTAACGATTCAAAAGTGCTCGTTGCTGGGCCTAATTGAATAAAGAATATTTTGGACTTTGAATTTGGCTCTCTGACAACGATAAAACATTTTTTTTCTATAAATCTATGTTTACCACAAGTATGCCCCTATGTTCTATTTTTATCCATACTGCAATAACCTGGAATTTTAATTGATTACCTAATTGGAATATGTCAAATACCAATATAGGGGTATGGTATATAAAGTCGCCATCACCATCAGGGTCGCCTTTTATAAAGTTACAATTTACAATTTCGCTGTTTGCCTCTCAAACGCACGCACATATTATTGGCTAGAAAGCGAGGTAAACAGCAAAATTGTAAATTCAATTATAACCTTATAAAACGCGAGTCAAATAATAGGCATGATGATTGCAAAGCAAGTCAAATCAGCTTCTTTTTTCGAACTGTCAAAACGATCACCACTATGGAATTTTATATGAAATACTCAAAAGTGACGTCACGTTTGAGTACTGCCAAATGACCTACTCTTTTAAGTGCTTTTCAATTTATTAAATAGAAGTTCTGTACAAAAATTACTGCAATCTACATCTTAGTAATATTTCCTACGTGTATTATGTGGTGCGTAATGTTAAATAATTTATTTTAACTACAGTCATCATCCCTATTTCGCTGTTTACCTCTCTAACGCACGCACTGCACGCACATATTGGATAGAAAGAGAGGCAAACAGCAAAATTAGCGGTCAGGCTGCTCACTAATATCTGAACAGGATGCTTAGCCAAGTTGCCAATCGGTAACGCTTAGTAGCGTATCGTAGTTTTCCCTCTCTGTCACTCTTTCATATTAGTGCGACAAAGACTGTTAGCTGCTTTTCGGTTACGACTGACGATTAAGCGTTAGCGATTGGCAACTTGTCTAAGCACCCTGTTAAGATATTTTTGAATAACGTGGCAGCTTCGATATATCTGATGAGGACTGTACAATAGGCAGGCCTATTGTGTAAGACTAGAAAAAATGTTATAATTATTATAAATAGTTGATACATATACCAATAAAAAAGGAACTAGTTCACCAATCCCACTTCGGGATTCGAACCCATGTACAGTCAACCAATTGGAACCCTAGGCCACTCAGGAACCATGTCAAAGTAACGTTATCAATCAGATTGTAAGACATTTCAAACGGGTTTTCATTTTGACATAGTTCTAGAGTGGCCTAAGGTTCCAATTGGTCGAGTGTACAGTCGCCATCAGATACCTAAGTAAGGTCAGTGTGGGTAAGTCCGGCATATTTTATTTGTAAGGAAAGTCCGTCATATAATATTCGTCTTATACTGTTGAGTTAGGGGTGAAAATCAGTTGGTAGTACTTGGTAGACGGACTTGACCGATTGACGGTCTTACCCGCATTGACCTTAGTGGGTTTATCGGAGCGGCCAGGATGGTCCCAAATATTTGAGGAGGCATCTATTGCTATTGCTTTAGAGTGCATGTTCAAATAATTTTGAGCAACTTGGCAGCTCCGATATATCTTACGTGGACTGTACTTTCACGCTGTTTTAATTTTTATCACAAAGTTTCGCATGGTAGATGTATGATCATCATTATCATATCAGCCGTAAGACGTCTACTGCTAAACATAGGCCTCCCGCAAAGATTGCTACAATGAACATCTAAGGTCAGTGCGGCAAAGTCCGACATATTTTATTTCGAAGGAAAGTCCGTCATATGCGTCTTATACTGTTCAATTACCTATTATCGGAAATCAGTTGGTAGTTGGTAGACGGACTTTCCTGGGGCCTATTTCTCGTACTTATTAGTTTACAAGTATATTAGTTATTAGTTACTAGTGAAAATTTTACAAGTCCTAATATTTTCTGTTTCTCGAAAATAATTATTAGACTGGTAACTAATATTGGTAAACTAATAAAAAATATTAGTCCAACTTGGCTGATTGGGGTGTTACCCATGCCTTATTACATAATTAAAAAAAAATTAAACATTGGCGGTAAAAAGCAAATTGTTTGTTTAGTTTAAATCATGTTAAAATAAAATATTTTAATTTATTAAGAATGGATATGGAGTTGATGGTTTTGAGGAATATATTGGAAGGCAGATATATTTTATTTGGAAGCTTTTCGGACACGTTAACTTAAATAGATAAACGTAAAAATGGGAGGAATTAACAATTTTAATTATTTCTCATCAGAATCCGTCCAGATTTTATAATTTTCTTTAGTTAACTGTGATAAATACACGCTAATAGCTTGGACTAATATTTTTTACCAAGCTTCGGCGACTAATAGCTTTATGAGTGTATTTTACAAGTGTAGTTATTTTTTTTGTATTCGAGAAACCAAAACCAAATTAGATCTAATAATATTAGCTAATATTTATTAGTTGGTTACTAATAACTAATATTTTATTAGAGCGGCTTCGAGAAACGCAAATTTGTAAACTTGTAAAAAATATTAGCCCATGGACTAATATTACTAGTCTAATAAGGTACGAGAAATAGGCCCCTGGTAGACGGTCTTAACCGCATTGACCTTACCATTGTGGTAGGTAAATGTTTACGGTAACGAAATAAATAAAAAATATTAAAAACATGCATAAACTTTACTTGGACATCAGAAGACTCATTTATTTTTCTTCTTGCAATCTTCAATAATCTTCTTACAATATTCGGCCGTCGTAATTTTCGGATCCTTCTGTACTTCGATCATCGATTGATCCGGCTTTTTATCCGTGAGTTGAGTTGGCACTGTCATTTCACATGGCAAATTTATCTCACAATATTCCCTAGGTGCTGTTATCGTCAGAGTACCGTCGGGAGACAATTCTGACCTAATTTTTTTGGGATCACAGCCTTTTGGGAGCTTGAATTTTCTAGTAAATTGCCTAAGAACATAACCTCTCTTTGTTTCTCTTTCTTGTTTACCTTCTATGCATACGTATTCAGGTCTGGCTTTGACCCTGATCTCTTCTTTGCTGAATTGGTGAACATCTATTGTTATTTGGAATTTATCTTTACCAATTTGTACGGTAGGCCGGAGATTTCTGATTTGTTGGAGAAATAAGGTTGGTAGACGGGAAAATGCTGATCTTAAAATCATTTTAAGTTAATGTTTAATTAATAAACTGATTAGGTAATTTAATTTCATTGAATCTACATTGTTTATTTTGGTACCTAATGTCAATGTCAAACCTAATTTGGGTATGTTTTCATATGCTACAAGCTAGCTACCTAGTTGAACTCGCCAATCAAAGAATTTGGAACTAGAAATACATTTCCTATTTAAGAACAGTGTAAGAACTACAAAACTCACTCAAAAATAATACAATTGGAAAATTCCCACTGTATTAATTATTTTGATATAAGCGCCCTCTATTGCCGAGTAGCAAAATGCTAAACAAACAATTTTATATTTACCGTTCATAGTGTCGCTGTTGTCTAGGCCGACATGCATATTTAACAGGGTTTAGATATTTTGTCACCAGCAAAGTTATAGTGGTACTGTACTGTAAACAACTATAGCTGTATGTATACAAAACGAGGTGTGCCCGATACCTATCTAGGAAAAAAAGAAATTTCGCGAATGTGCCGGTTGCCGGCCGGCTTGTCTCATGTAAACAACTTTATGAGATAATAAAGTACATACAGTTCATTTGCACTTTTATTAGGATGTTTAATTTACTTAGTGGATTAGTTAATCGCTCCAATATCAGCGATTACTTTTTTACGGTAACTTGGCTACATTTACATTATTAGGGCCCAGCCAGAGTAAGATGAACCATATGTTTTCTTAACAGGGTTAAAAACTTCATCTCACAACTACATACTTTTACTTCGTAGGTACTACTAAAAAGGGTACGTAAGTAAATACCTGCAGTACTAAGTATACCCACAACTTACTAGTTAGGAAATTAGCGATAGGGTTACTTATAGGTATGCATAATCTGTTAGGTACTACATAATAAAATGGATTAAATAGACCCATCGTAGAAACAATATAATACCTATACCCACCGGGTGCATCAGAAATAGTGGTAAACCGTTTTTCAAAGACCCATTTAGAATTATAGGTGTAGGTAGGTACTTATTCTTCAAAGGAAAAAGTAGGCAAATATTTTTATTTCGATTTTTTTCTTTTTCTATGGAAGCTATAAAAAGAATCTTTTTACAATTTGTACCTGTCCTGTATTATATTATCACAATAAAATAGGTATCTAATTAAGGGGCCCACAAACGTAAACGAATCAACACTGTTTTTGTTACAGCCTTAATATTTAAGATTGTTTTAGTGTAGGTACCTATGTAAAATTTTAAGTACTTAGGTCCTTCTTTACCCATACTATGTACAAGCATTCACGAAATTTTCATTGCAAAATTAATGTTTTATTCTACCTAGTGTGCCTACCAACAGACTCATTAAACTAAACAACCCTAACTCGCAAGTAATTTAGCTGATTAGGTTCATGGCTTATTTACGTTCCATCAATAATTTTCTAATATTCGCATGACCTTGATCGTGACCTTCCGTGAATTTAGGCGCGGAATGTGCTAGACTGTTCGGGAGTGCGCAGGGCCATTGAACGCGCTACTCACCGTCAGGGCCGCTCAAATCGCGGGCCGGTTTCACTTTTTATTATTTGTTTTCTGAGTAATTGGATTCCTACGGCTCCTTAATTTAAAAGTATCCTTAAGTTAAAATATTTAAAAATACAATGATTTATTAATACAGTTGTCATAGTCAGTTGTCTCAAACTGGAGAAAATATGAAATAGTTAATTACATGGAGTGAGTGTAGCTAAGCAACATCTATATTCGGGCACCAATGTTAAATATTAATTTTATTAAAACTGGTGCAATTTCTTTCTCAAAACTAGAATGTCATTTTTGCTTCATCTAAGTCAGCCTCCGTAGCCTAATTAGTTGGTAGTGAACTAGTGACCCTGCTTACGAAGCTGGAGGTTTCGAGTTCAAATTCCGGCAAGGGTATTTTATCTGTGTATTTACTATCACAAATACTTGTTCCACATCATACTTTATCGTAAGACTCGAGCGATTTGTGTTTGTGTAAGATTGTCCTATAATATACGTTTATTTTGTTATTTATTTAATTAAAATTATGAATCATACTGAAATAAAAACGAACACGTTCAAAGTATATTTTAATGTAGCATCACATCATTCACTCATGACATACATTTATAATTTTATTGTAATTAATAAATAATAATAAAGATATTTTGCGTCTATAAAGCTGTCTACAAATCACCCCTAAAAATATGAATGTAACTAACTAATTATGTATTTATAGATAAGACATTGGTTCCAATCCTGGAGTAAATTGACAATTTCATTTTAATTAAAATATGCCCGAGAAAGCGAATTCAATTTATTGCTCGGTTCTCTCTTTTTCTTCCATTCAAGCAACTAAGGTTATGTATTCCATTCAAGTAACTCATCCCTGGGTTATGTATTCGTGTTATTAAATAGGCTTAAATATTTCCTTTAAAATTACCTTGTACCTATTAGTTTAATTGTATTAATTATACACATTGAATTAAATTTATACCCCCACACGCTGGGATTTGCTTATGTCTAGACTAATTTATGTTTGTCTTAATTTGCCGAATATCTATTGTTCATTTATCAAGTAATGCTTAAAATTCAATACTGCGTAAAATTGTACAAGCTATTGCTATTGTATGTACTTATTTGACTGTTATCCCGATTGTATTTTCTATGGATTCTTTTGAGCGGCCCATAAGATTGGAAGCCACTGTCCGCAGCGATAAACGGCCAATTCGAGATGCTTCTACTCAATACTAGAGGGCGCACTGGCGCGTATAAATACTGCGTTCGACCGCCAGAGCGGCAGTTGAATTCAAGCAAGCAAGCGAAGCGAATCTAAGCGAACTAAGCGATCAGCGCGAACTACGCGATTTTGAAGCTACCTTTGAGATTGTACTCAAGTTTAATTAAATCATCACAATGTCTCTGCTACCGTACTTCCTCGACGACTGGAACGTTCGTCCCCGCTACCATCACCACCACTATCCCAGCCGAGTTTTGGACCAGCACTTCGGCCTCGCCCTGACTCCAGACGACCTGCTCTCCGCCGTCGCCGGGCCACTCCTCACCAGAGAATACTACCGACCATGGCGCCACCTAGCCGCCGCCACACGAGACATCGGCTCCAGCATTAAGGCGGACAAAGACAAGTTCCAAATCAACCTGGACGTTCAGCATTTCGCGCCAGAGGAAATCTCCGTGAAGACGGTTGACGGCTACATCGTGGTCGAAGGAAAGCACGAAGAGAAGAAAGACGACCACGGTTACATTTCCCGCCAGTTTACCAGAAGATACGCGCTGCCCGAAGGTGCTACCCCTGAAACTGTTGAGTCTAAACTGTCTTCTGATGGTGTTTTGAGCATTACTGCCCCAAGGAAGGTTCCAGAAGCTATCAAAGGAGAAAGGAGCGTTCCTGTGACTCAGACTGGACCAGTTCGGAAGGAGATCAAAGATCAGAGCGAGGGTACCAATGAGAAGGAGGCGAAGTGAGCAGGAGCTCGTTGTAAATAGTTCTATAAGATTTTAAACATTTTAAATGTTTTTATTCCAAAGTTTTGGCAGTGCCATGTTGAGACTGATTTAATTTCGTATTATTTGAGTTTTAATAAAAGTGTAATTTACCTAAGCTTAACTTGTTGTTTTCTTTGTAATCTTTTTAGGTAGGTAGGCCCTATATCCCTTTATTTTAGAAGAACGAGGGAACTAACTTCAGAAATTGTTCACGCCTTCACGGTTCCCGCTTTCTTTTAAAGTTTTAAACCAGGGATCCGATACCGGTTTTTTCTCCATACAAAAGAACTGGTTCTAATTTAGTTCTTGTGTATAAATTCTTTGTTAGTGGATTTATTAAAAAATACAATGTGTGGTTATAATAATTACACAAAATATTGTGACCAACTTGAAGAGATAAACATTTTAAAATTTTGATTTCTAAAAAACCGGTTCCGATCCCTGTTTTAAACTACTAATCTAATTATACCGTTCGTCAATAGAAAACAAAAAACTTGGGTAGGTTGTAGGTTTATTTTATTATCGCGCGCTTTTAGGTTGACATACCTAACTACATTTTAGTGTTAAAAAATATAGGTTTTCTGTGAACTTACTTAAAAAGTGCCATTATTTTGTTTGCATTTTTTGTTTCTACTGACTAGCGGTACCTATTGTCGTCGCAAAGGCATCGTGCCGGCAGGGTAATAAAAACGAGCTGTCAGAGAGATGCGGCTAAAGTCGATATTTCTTATCAATGAACCGCGCTTGTTCTATGAAACAGTACTATGCATATGCATGGTAGGTATAAGTAGAATTAATTCCTATATTTATAAATATTTATATATTAAGTAGTATGTAGTATATTTAAGTCGTTAGGTTTGAGGTTTGAGTTATTTTAGAATTAGAATAGGTTATTATAGAATTACCTAAAATTAAAAAGGATGGCGGGATCAGGCCAATAGCGGTTGGTTCAACCTATCGTCGCCTGGCTGCTAAATGCTGCTGTACTGCTGTCTCAAGTCAGTTAAGTAACTATTTTCAACCTATTCAGTTAGGGTTTGGTTCAAAGGGAGGACGCGAGGCAGCAGTACATGCGCTTCGGTCTTTTATTGGAACCCCGCAATGTGAAGTTTTGGTAAAAGTTGACGTGAAGAACGCGTTCAACTCAATCAATCGAGATACCCTATTGACACAGGTGAAAGAAAAAGTACCAGAAATTTTTAACTTTGTTTGGCAGTGTTACAGCACCCCATCGAAATTACTTTTCAAAAACAATTTTCTGCTCTCGTCCGTCGGCTGTCAACAAGGGGACCCCCTAGGCCCAGCTTTATTTAGCCTAGCGGTTCACCCCATTATCCAAAGTCTAAATTCCCGTTTCAATGTCTGGTATTTGGATGACGGTACTCTAGGCGGCGATGTTGACGTTGTGCTGGATGATTTACAAGTTCTCACAGAAAAATTTGCTGAAATAGGCCTTGAATTAAATTTTTCAAAGTGTGAAATATTCTTTCCAGACGGATATAATTCAAAAGATGTTGCACTGTCAAGGTTCAACACGGTAGCACCAAATATTAAAGTAATTGACAATAGTTCACTATACCTCCTGGGTTCGCCGGTTTTAGATGAATCTTTCCCGGACTTCGTTAACCAACACTGTCACAAGTTTAGTACCTTTTCTGATCGCTTACGCCAAATTAATGTTCACATGGCATACACGATCATAAAATATTGCCTCTTCGTCCCTAAATTCACCTATGCACTCCGTTGTAGCCACCTTTGGATGTACCCCGACCTTCTGGAAAAACTAGATATATTGATTAAAGATAACCTGTCATCAATCATTAACATCCATTTGGACAACAATCAGTGGTCCCAAGCCTCCCTTCCTATCAGGCATGGTGGCATTGGGATCCGCAAAATTTCGCTTGTTTCCCTCCCAGCATTCCTTTCTTCAATCCATAGCTCTCAAAATTTAATCGCCAAAATTCTAAAATACCCCACTAATTTAAAAATTCCTTTTTTGACAGAAGCCGTAGATTTTTGGAAGATCAACTGCCCTAATACAGGCCTGCCAACTTCTCCCCATTCGCAGCGACAATGGGACGAGCCGTTCTGCTTACTGGTACGGAATAACCTCCTAGAAACGTTTACCAACCCAGCAGAGCGTGCTCGTTTCCTTGCCTGTTTAAAATGGGAGTCTGGCTCATGGCTACAGGCCTTACCTTCCAAAAATCTGGGCACCTTACTCAACAACAACACATTTAGACTGTCTATCGCGCTGCGTCTAGGTGCTGCTTGCGTTGCCCCCCATCAATGCCATTGTGGTGTTATGGTGAGCAATAGGGGGTTGCATGGTCTGTCCTGCAGCAGGAGCGCTGGCCGTATCGCAAGGCACGCGTCCGTCAACGATATCCTGCGCAGGGCCCTCACTAGTGCCGGTACACCTGCCGTCCTGGAGCCCACAGGTCTGGCCCGGGACGACGGTAAACGCCCGGATGGCATGACACTTGTTCCTTGGAAGCTGGGGTGGCCTTTAGTATGGGACGCCACATGTGTCGATACTCTGGCGCCGTCCCATCTTCCAAGAACTTCGCTACAAGCTGGAGCGGCTGCTGAAGCGGCTGAAAACCTCAAGCGGCTCAAATATGCAGCCCTAGATTCCGGTTGCATATTTGAGCCGTTTGGGGTAGAGACCCTCGGGCCTTGGGGACCTGGAGCCCACTCCATTTTCAAAGAAGTTGGAAAACGCTTAATTGAAGCTACCGCTGACCAGAGGGCTGGCTCGTTTCTTGCTCAGCGCCTGAGCCTTGCCATTCAACGCGGAAATGCAGCCAGCCTTCTGGGCACATTACCGTCGGGCTCGGAGTTGGAGCACGTCTTTTATTTGTAAGTATGTATATATATATAACCTTTTAAGATGTATTTTTTTACTAGATATTTTAGTGTTATTATTATTGTTTACGTTCTCTTTTATGAATAAATTTAAATTTATTTTGTAATTAAATAAAAAATCCTAAACGGTTAATCATAAACGCGGTTATTACTATCTACTTGGTATTTTCTAATTGTAATGTTTGTTATTGTTGCAATATACTTAGTATACACATAAATATACCGCTTTTAGTGTTATTATTTAGTTATATATATTTTATAATTATTTAACTTAAGTATATTTATTTACCTTAAGTAAGTATGTACCTAAATATAAAAATAAACGTTTATTACGACATTTTCTTTTATATCCATATTACCTACACTTAAATATAACTTTATTACGAAAATCATTACGTATGTACTAATATTTTTAAGAATGAGTTTAAACTAATCCACCAAACCAAATACGATTACTGATAACGCCATCGATAATGTGCGAAGGTTGCGGCACGCATCCCTACAAGCAGGTAGCAAAGGGGGCGTGGCCGACCCGGTGATTTATGGCCCTGCCGGCACGATGCCTTTGCGACGACAATAGGTATAGGGTAGGAAATAAGCTGTGCCCCCAATCCCCACGAATGAATACGTCTCAAGGCCATATAAGATAAAGAGCATAACATCCGTTTTCAACAATTGAAACTGACTAAATAGGCAGGTAGTTTCTGGTACGAAAGTTAGTCATACAAACTATACAAGTATAGGTACTGTACATTATGGCTAGAAATTCGCTTAATCAGGCGATGTGATTTGGATTCCAGTTCGATAAAACCAATTCCCATGTTCTTAGAATGTCGCAATGTTAAAAGATTAGTAGTAAAATGTCTAAAATTCGAAAAATACTCATAATTAGTACCTAAATCAAAATTTCAAAATGACATTGGCATTTTACATCTAATATCCGAATTGTGGAAGGTTCATAATAACCAAAATTCAAAATGACAGTTTCTCAGAATACCTAAAATGTTATTTACAGTAAGTGTTATATTCCTTGCATTGTGTTTTATTATCAACCAATTATCAACTTTAGCATTAAATTAGTTAATTAATGCTAACTATTTATAAAAAAAACTAAATTTAATGCAGTTTTCATGGATACCTACTGCATTTTAGGCATTTTGAGAAAGTGATGTTTTGATTTTAAGTTAATTTGGCTTTTAGACATTTTTGGGAATACGGCAATTTGAGAAGTAGGTTTAAATCATTTCAAGTTTTAGATATTATGAGACTAACTGTTTTGAGGTTTCGACGTTTTAGGAAAATGTTATTATGATATTTGGTTGTAGCGAAGCGGAATCGTGATTGCTGTAGTGTAGGTAACACACCTTAACCCTAAAATTAGCAAATTAAAAAAAATCGTGAGTCCTAGCCACTTCGCCATTGTGTACATAGAGCAGTAGGTAAATTCGGTTTAAAAAAAAGTGTGTCGAAAAATATGTGCATTGTCAATTTGAGGGTAAAAAATAAGTGCATCCCCTTTGTCTGTGAGGTTTCGTGGCTCAGAATTAAGGGCTTGTGCATAAATCACGCGAGGTCCTATAGGGGGGAGGGGGTCCAAGAAAAAATCACGAAAGATCACGTTAGGGGAGGGAGGGGTACAAGGAGACCTCACGTGTATTTTTCTAACATGGACAAACTAAGAAAAAATATCCAAAAACCAGCCGAAAAAACCTCGCATAATTTATGCATGAGCCCGTATTCCCTTGCAGGTTTGTGTAAAATTACAAAAACTATGGAATACTTCAGCCTAGCCTACCTAGGTTTTAAACTTAAAACCTTATCACGCATCCTGTATGTCTGAAGAATAATTCGCACTGACTTGACTGGCACTTGAGCTTCGTACAGTCGCCAAGAGATATATCGTAGCGTCCGGACCATTTAAAAATATCTGAACATGCCATTATTGCTATAACGATAGAAGCGTGTTCAGATATTGTTGAGCGCTCTGGACGGTACGATATATCTAACGGCCCGGCCACGACATTGGTCAAAGGCGACCAGCGGCGAGCGAATCCATGAGTTGGAGCGGGATGCCGATATGGGTACGAGAGGGAGCACCATTCGTTTTCCGCTAAGCCGGTCGCCTTATACACCGATGTCGTGGCCGCGGCGTAATGGCGACTAGAGGGAAAATAAGGCGTTTGGAACAAAAGAAATAAAACAAAACTAATAATTTTATATGAATCTCTTTATTAGCTACAACAAAATGTCGACATAAGGACCACCTCTGAAAGGACAGTGGGTAAACAATACAATATGTATATGTATGTAATAGTGTATAAAACAATGTCTCTGTAGAAGCTCAGTTACGCATATATCACTACTGTGCCGTGTATTCACATTTTTTTAATATTATTTAAATTTCGGTTCGAGGTATACGTAGTATACATACAAAAAAATATTTCCACACTTTCGAATAAATAAATCGTGTGGCTTCATTTCCAGATAGATAAAAAAAAATGATTTCTCCAAGATCCCATCATCAGACCCCGACATGGTGCCAACGGGACTATCTCGTGGGTCGTGGGACTAGGGGTTATAATATTATACCCGCTCGATAAAGTAAAAAAAATAAAATCTGTAGGTACACGATTCTCGGAGATATCAAATAACAGACCAAAAAAATCTAGTCGAATTGAGAACCTCCTCGTTTTTTGAAGCCGGTTATAAGGTTTTGTTTATGACTGGCTCAGACATATCTGATGGCGAATGGACGAGTTAGAAAATAAATATGAACGTACGTACTTTAATAAGAATTAATGTATACTATGTTTTATTAATTTTAACGGTGACTCTAAAGGTTCTAATATGAATAACATAACAGCATTCAGTTGATAATTATATACTTAATATCAGCCGTGAAGATAACATGAAATTTCGGACGAAAAATAGTGTCATACTTCCTGGCGGTGACATGGTGTCGTACAGTATTCAAACTAACATCAAAAAAATGTACATTAAATGTACGAAATTGTACGCTAATTAAAAAAAATTGTACTACACGTACGAGACGAGAAAACGGTGTCAATCCGTCACCGCTAGGAAGCATACTTCCTGGCGGGGGCTATTTATTTTGTTATGTTGCGGTCGAATTTTCAATGGGCATGTCAATCAGAAAATATGTACGAGAAATGTACGTTCTGATTCTAAAACATTTTTGGGTATATCTATCTCATAGGTGTTTTAATTTGGTACTAAAAACATTTCAATGGAACTTGATTTATTTAACGTGTTTAGAAAGTATTATTATATACATTTAATTACACGTTAGTTAACAGTATTACACCAAAGCACTTACGTGGTAAAACATTAATAAAATAAAACAAACATAACAAAAAATCTAAACATGTAAAACAAAACAAATATTCAAAAGTAAAAATAAAAATCATGCAAAAATCTGTAACAGTTTCCTATAAAATACTCCAGCACTATCCGCAAACACGTCAATGTCGTCTGAGTTTGTTAAGACGTGGTTTAAAATTACTCTGGCTCTAGCGGTAGGAGCGTTGGCACCGCGGTGCGTGCGCGCGCCGGCGCCCACGAATAGGCGCCGCCGCCGCCGCGCCGCCACCGCGCCGCCGGCGCCGCCCGGGGCTCCCGCTGCCGGCCCACTCGCCCGCGGAACGACTAATCCCATTCTCTCCAGCACAGATGCTCCGTCTACTTTATTATGCAGTAACTGGTAGTAGTGCACTGCATGGAGCAACTTCCGTCTAGTTGCCAGCGTTTGGAACCCGACCATTCCCGCTACGAATAGTGATGGATACATGTTGTTTGATCAATTATATACATCAATAAGTGGCAAGTAATCGTCGTCGTACATATTTATGCGTGTACATATCTATTATTACATTCCCTACTGTTTCCCTATTAATCATCATTGTAAATAACTTCTGCGCGTAATGATATAGGGAATAGGAGTATGCTTCGTTATATTAGAAACGAGAAACTATTTCTACGGAGATATTCAGCAATACCAGAACGTACATTTTTTGTACATATTTTTTAATTGACATGCCCATTGAAAACTCGGCCGCAACATAACATAAAATATTTTAAAAATAAAAATAAAACCGCCTTCAAAAATTCGCCCGAACTAAAAAGTTAAAAATAATTTTGGTTCCTACTTCTTAGGATTTCCTACCCAAACCTTTAAACCTTTTACCCTATTCATTGAAATAAAACATTATGGCTAGGTACCCTACAGATTTCTTAGAAGTCGGTGCCAAGCCGAACGTTCATAGGTATATATTAGACAGAGCTTTGTAACTTACTGTCACTCCGATTACGCTTTTATCAACAGAATGGTCTGCCTCAGTCATTTTCATGAAAGCATAACCGGAGTGACAGTAGGTAAGTTACAAAGCTCTATCAAATACATATAAGTACTCGCAAAGTGAACATATTTGGCTTGGCACCGACTTCTAAGAAATCTGTAGGGTACCTAGCCATAATGTTTTATTTCAATGAATAGGGTAAAAGGTTTAAAGGTTTGGGTAGGAAATCCTAAGAAGTAGGAACCAAAATTATTTTTAACTTTTTAGTTCGGGCGAATTTTTGAAGGCGGTTTTATTTTTATTTTTAAAATATTTTATTTTTTGCTTTTTAGTAGTGTAAATGTATAATCGTTATTCAGTATGCTCTAAATACTTATAATTAGAATGTACTGCACTGTAGTAGGCCATAAAACCTGAACTGGCGAACTTGTATGAATACAAAAACAATTTCAAAGGTAACAGACCTAGCATGCCAATATTATTTAAAGAATCACTAACCGCTAACCGACATGTCATAACTACTAAGCAAACACTTGAATAGATCTCGAAAATGTATGACATTTGTTATATACAAAGAATGATCCTCCAACCCCTAATCGTTAAGGAGTTATTCCTTTCATCATCAGCTCACCAACATGAGACTATGACCACCTAAAGGCAAATACTCGAATAGCCTCCAAAATATATGAAATATATGTCCAAAATATATGTTATATTTAAAGAATTATCCCCCAACTCCTAATCTCCAAGGAGTTGTACCTTACATCATCAGCTCACCAACATGAAAGGATGACCACCTAAAGGCAAATACTCAAATAGCTTCCAAAATACACGAAATATGTTATACTTAAAGAATTATCCCCCAACTCCTAATTGCTAAAGAGTTGTACCTTCCATCATCAGATCACCAACTTAAGATGTTCATGACTAGATGCAAATACTTGATTAGTCTTCGAAAATAAATGAAAAATGTCATGTGTGCCTACAACATTTGAAGAGTTCCCTCGATTTCTCCAGGATCCCATCATCAGATCTGGATTCGGTGACAATGGGACCAACTAGAAGGTATACCCTTTCAAACAAAAAAAGAATATTTCAAATCGGTCCACGCGTCCTCGAGTAATCGGGGAACATACATAAAAAAAAAAAAAAGATTTCGACGAATTGTTAACCTCCTCCTTTTTGAAGTCGGTTAAAAATAAATAGCCCCCGCCAGGAAGTATGCTTCCTAGCGGAGACGGATTGACACCGTTTTCTCGTCTCGTACGTGTAGTACATTTTTTTTTAATTAGCGTACAATTTCGTACATTTCATGTACATTTTTTTGATGTTAGTTTGAATACTGTACGACACCATGTCACCGCCAGGAAGTATGACACGAAAAATAACCATTTTCCGATTTTGACACGTTTATATAAGAACGCCTGTAGTTTTAAAACGAGCAATTTATATATAAACCCATTATACCAGTGTTAACTGATAAGTAATAAATAAGCTGATTATTATTTTATTCTACTGTACGTATACTATACTAAATGTACAATGGTGAGATTCTTCTTTTTTATTATAAAATTGTTCTTGAACCGAAATTTAAATGTGTCTACAAAATTAATAGTAATTTCTATACATTTAATTGTAATTTATACTACATTTGTCGCTGCACAGTAATTTGTCTAATACACATTTATTAAAAGCGACATAGCAACATGGAACTGAAGAAAACATTTAACTAATTTTTTATATTCATCGAATTCCATTTTGGTGCTACTTGTAACGTAAAGGTTTCAAAAAAATCACTACAACTGTACAGAAATACGTTCAAAAATAGTTATTAATGTTATTATTTAAGATGATGTTTTGAGAATGTTAAATTGAATAAGGGAATAGGTACTTTGATTTTGGCTAGTAAAGGAAAAATATCAGAGCTCAATTCTGTGAAGAAGAATAGAAGATGTAGAAGGTAGAATCGGCATTTTTTTATAAATTATAGCTCCTTTTGACCGTCGGAGTCAGATAATCAATATCCAGCTCGTTGGAGTCTGATAAATATAACGGTCTGATTTCGTTTTTATTATAATGTCCAAATTACTACCAAGCTCTGATCTTGGTGTGATTTAGTATCGATGAAAAATTCACGGCGGTCAAAAGGTTAACAATCGCATAGGATAAGACAAGTATTACAACTAATGTAAAAAAGCGTAATTTAAAGTATAAAGGTGTTTTTGTTACTTAGAGCACAAAGTAAAACGTTGAAATATCACGAATATTTTTCCTTTACTATTGCCAAATATAATAACAGCATAAGATGAGGTGTTGTTTGTAAATCTATAAAGTTATCTATTTAGCATATTGTGCATCTATACATAAATAATAGCGTTTTATAAAATAACTTTAGATTTCATCGAGTGTTCGTAAAATATTAACTATTTTCTATATTTTTAATATTTACATGGAAGGCATGAGGCGTGTGCATGAACATTCGTATATTTCGAAAAAAGGACGTTTCTGAACAGTTCTTTACCTACCTCAGTATATCCAGGAAATTATAATCACGTATCTAATTAAATAAGAACGATAGAAAAATCGGTTTTACAATTTAAAACTTATATTTTCCTGGCTGCGGATTGATTTGAATATGCGGAGAACAGAAATATTTTTATTTTACAAAACGTTAGCCAATACAAAAACACGACAATATTTTTCATTACTCTACAACAGAACAATAACATTTAATTTAGAAATATCTTCTATATTTCTTTTTAAATTATCAATATATTTTTTCTAAAATCTAAGCTACATAAAGACGTACACCATGTTTTGCTTTGCAACATCTAACCCTAGAAATACAATAGGTATAAAATTGAGCTTTATTGATATGTATCGTTAGAATCAATTTAGCAAAATGATTTGTGTACTTTAATGATATGTATGTTTACTTTGGCCGTTTTCGCCAAGGCCCAATTTATACATCTTAATAAAGACCAAGATTTTAAAAATAATATCAAAAGCATAGACGACAAACCTAAGTTTTCATGTATATGGTCACAAGGTTACGCGCTTTTTTTAATACATTATAATAGTATCTTAAAATATCAAAGCAACACATGAAATATTCGAAATAAATTGTATTAATTCAATTATCATAATTTGTGACTTCAATAAAGAAGATAAAGTTTATATCACGTTATGTATAAGACAGCATAACCATTATAGTTCAGGGCTATAACTACAAACAATGTAAATTTAGTATATTCAAAATTCTTGATATGTATTATTTTTAACATTAGATTAACCTTAGACCAAACCCAAAAAATACGATTGCGGTCAAAAGGTAATACAAATCTTTTAAAAAGCGTGTCGTGCGAATTGCTTCATGCGGTAAATAATCGCAATCCTGTTTTTAGAAAATATGTATAACAGAAATTTCATTATTATACGTGTTGATATTTTATTAATATATATGATTGCTTGTTTTGTATCACGTTTTTACGTTTGCAGGATATCGGTGACTTAATAATGATAAACCTGCCAAGAGAAAACAGGTTACAATCTACGCTTACCGATCATTCAAATAATTGACAGTAGAGTCACTGTTTTACCCTATATTTAAGGTCCACCTTACATACAAAACTGTCATTTTCCTAATAAACATAGCGCAAAATTTCAAAAGATTCGGAATTAACAATTCAGAACATTGATATGTAATCGAAAATCCTTACTCATTCATTTTCATGAATTAGTCTGCTCTATTTAATAATTTAAGTAAATTTAATAATTAACAATGAAACTATTTTAACCTTTTAACTGCCGCAGTTTTATAAAGCATAGATTAAACTGTTTATTTCTTCGCAGTCTCATAAATAGGACTAAACTTCATGTTACCAATGTTATCATGTAGCTTCAAGCCGGTGGCACGCTCTATAAATACTTCATAATTCTTTAGCGGTTAAAAGGTTAAAACATCTATGCTATGCCACATAACGTCGTAAACAATAATCTTTAGTAAACCCTACAAGTAAAATAAATACATTTAAATAACTAACGAAAAATATTAGAGTTTTGTACAACAAGTATCTAAACAGTTAACACATTTAGTCTAATCACTTGCCTAATATTCGTTAAAACTCTTTTAGAACACAAGACTCTAGTCTACCAAATTAAAGCTTCGTTCTTTACCAATTTAACACGTTTCGCACGTGCTGGCCTGACACACGTCAGGCTTGTGTTAACCGATTGTATGTTTCAGTAAGTCACTTTTATAAAAATAAATACAAAATAAATATTTCATTATTGCGCGTACTGTGTGTAGGCGTAGTAATATAAAAACTATGATGTTTTATGTGCGAAATTATGTTAGACATCTTTAAATTATAGGTACCCATAAAAACCCGTCAGATTAAGTATAATCCGATTATACACACATATAAACACGAAAAAGTATAACATTAGGTATAAAACATTGTTTAACCTTTTAACCTCATTTGCACTTTCACAGTATGTTCTTATGCATTATTTTTATCCTCATTTAATTTATCTTCGTATGTAGTTTTTATCTGTTTACCGGGTTTCGGTTCAATTTTACTATAAAGTCGGTCCACACAAGCCGTCACCAGAGTGTTCACCTAATTAACGTAGAACTATGACAACCGCGGACAAACCACGGCAACCGGCACCAATTCGTATGGAAATTGTGTTTAAGTGAATTGTTCATTCAAAATCACTAGAATATCCCAAATTCTTTCTTAGTTACACTTGTTTTATTACATTTTGAATCAAAATATGCAATTATCTTTCAATGGGCTTAAATGTTAAACTGTGTTACTTTATCAGATTGTGTCACAAGCGATCAGAATTATAATATCTTCGGAGTTGATTGAAGCCCAAATGAAACGATGGATACCGCAATAGAAATAATTCTAAAGTGGAATACTGAGCGTAATGAGGGGGATTCAAGCGTTAACGTCTAAGACGAAAATAATTTTGATGCCGTCTGACAATGTTGATACTGCTTTTCATATCACCTATGAAAAAAAAAGATATAGGTATTATGTATTTAATATTTATGCAAGTAATCGATTCTAAGGAAATCGTAATCGATTATGAACGTACTGTTTATTTTCATATTTCTTTGCTTATTTACTTTGGCAATAAAAAAATCCTTTAACATAAACATGACACTTTATTTCCTCCTTGCAGGGAAGAAATTAAAAGACTATTTTAGAAATAGATGGTGTGAAAAGCGTTTTGTTTATGTATTGTGTGGATCAGATAATGCAGGGTTGACATCAGAAATTATTACAGTAATGAATTATTTGTATCAGCAAGATATACGATTTTAACTTTGATAAGCAAAAAGTCAACCAAACACTTTAAATGATTTTGAATGAATAAATCAAACATTACTTACAAAAGGTATTATTTTTGAGATTCCTGTGTTCAGAGTTAACTGTCATTGCCTTACATTTCCCTATTATTGCTTTTTATAAAATGCACGGAAAGATCGTGCGTGCCGCAGCGTTGCTCGGCTTGTCCGTCGCAATCTAAGAGGGGAGCAGTGTTTGACATAACGACAATTTAGTAGGTTATATGAGTCACATAGAAGCAAAGTCCAGCTAAACCATATTAATTTTTGTTTTAAACCTGCGAGCTTAAGACTGAATTGATATTCGTTCTGTTTCTTATGCCACGCTTTAAGTGAAATTGAGTTTTAAGCTTAAATAAATGGACTAAGAATGAAGAAAAACGATCCATCCTCTGAAATTTCTCAAATGTATTTTTTGTGATAATTTAGATTAAAATTTTTAGATTAAGATTAAAATTTTATTGACAGATTTTTGTGGTTTGAATCCTGTTTTCTTAACTACGTCCAAATATTAATATTAATAAAAAAGTTAGACTTTTGACAAAGCTTGAAGTTCTTTATCAGGACATAGTTTAAGTCGAGATCTGTTTCATCTTTGTTAAAATACTGTAATATGCTCGTTTAACATTGTAGCCGTTAAAAAATCCGCGGTATCCCTGATATAGACATGCTAACTGATCATGTTTAAATATACCAAGGATTAGGCTTAAAATCAGATAAGTTTACCAAAAAAAAAAATTTGTAAAGAAAATGGTACACAATTATGTCAAACATTGCATGCCCGTGCTAAGTGCGTACATATAGACATGAATGCTACACAGTCATTGACAGAAAGGCGTATCAACCGCTACAAATGGTACTACTTTACTGTTGAAAGAATTTGCGGGTTTAGAGCCACAGACAAGTGTATTTTTTTTAAAACGTGCCTTTTGTGTGTCTTATTTAACAAACTTTAATCTTTTGAACGCCAACTATTCAAATGAGGCCAGTGTCTCGACTAAGCATTTGTCTTGCTGATAGATAAGGTTTATCTTCGTCTGAAAGCGTCCGCTATGACCACTAGAGGCGTTGCTGGCGTGATAACCACGACAGCATACGTCACCTGGAGTTTTTGGCGTTTAAAGTGTTAACCTAGTTTTCTGAACTGGGCTGTATTTTAACCTTTTGACCACTGTCACTTTGTTCAAGTTCTACACAAGCATTTTAGTTTTTGTTAATACAAGCGCCTATAAACAGCTTAATAATTAAGATGAGGTTCTCTAGAGAAAGAAACATAGTGCTTTGAAATATAACTCTCATTTGAATTTAAAGTGGACATAACATAACACATGCCATTCACATATTCCATCGAGGGCATTATCTTCAAGCTATTATCTTTCTTCTCAGTAATGTATGTTAATTTTCTTTATTACCTAATGTATGTAATAGTATGTTTTTAAGTTCTGACCTTGTCTGTAGCTCTACCGCCGACAACGTGGAACGAACGTCTAATAGTGTAAAAGGCGCAATAACTCCTATTTACAAAACCCAGCCTTAAAGATCGACCTACAAGCACCAGTTCTAAGTCGAAACGAAACCAAATACATTTAACTATACGTTAGTACGGCTCAGTCTTCATACTACTACTAGATTCAGTCCTAAGCTAACGGATTTTACAATCCCATAAGAAGAGGACGCGATTTTTCCAAAACTAAAATCACCAAAAAGCATCTCTGAATCAATACATACAATTTCGTAATACACATCTCTAGAAAAATATTTAGGTATAATTACATCAGCAACAAGTACATTAAAATTAGTAAATATTGTAATACTCACAGCTTTTATGATATGTTTTATTTCCTTATAATTATGTACATCTATATAACTTACGTCTACGTTTTCATCGTGTGTCGGTGCGATACCTAAAGCGAGTGCGCGGTGCGAAGTACCAATGTATTTTACAACAGCTACTGTGCTAACACCCTTTAAAGTAGATACAAAATCCGAAAAATATTTTTCTGGAACGCCATTTTTCTTAGCAATCATAAAATTCGATAAAGAATTGACGGTCTTGATGATGGTAATGTTGGGGATGCCGTTAAGGTTTAGGAGGATAGTGGCAATGATGATGATGATGTAGAGGTTCTTATCAGGCCTGGTGGCGGCGATGGCGGAGCTGGGGGGAGTGGGGTAGACCACGTCGACCTCGGCGATCTTGAAGATGGAGAGAAGGAGATGGGAGGAGATGTCCTCGTGCTGGGAGTTGATGCGAGCCTTGACGATCTTTAGGACGTCGATGCACTCCTCCTGAAAAGTTAAAACCATTGTATTCATCATCATCATATCAGCCGAAAGACGTCCACTGCTGAACATAGGCCTCCCCCAAAAATTGCCACAATGACCGGTCCTGCGCCACCCGCATCCAGCGGACTCATGCGACCTTCACCAGGTCATCAGTCCACCATGTGGGGGGCCTACCCACGCTACGCCTTCCGGTACGTGGCCGCCACTCGAGAACCTTCCCGCCCCAACGGCCATCGGTTCTACGCACAATGTGCCCCACCCACTGCCACTTCAGTTTAGCGATTCGGAGAGCTATTTCGGTTACTTTGGTTCTTCTGCGGATGGTCTCATTTTTAATCCGATCACGCAGAGAGACTCCTAGCATAGCCCTCTCCATTGCCCTTTGGGTGACTTTGAGCCTTCTTATGAGGCCCATTGTAAGCGGCCACGTTTCAGTACCGTATGTAAACCATTGTATAAATAATAAATTGAAAAACAGACAGGTTTTTAGATGCTTTTGAGGTGTTATCTCGAAGTTCAACGTTTATAAGCAAGACCAGGTAGGATTTCATAATTGCAAAGAATATACAAACATACTTCTAATTAGGAAACTTACTTTAATCTCGGATCATTATTGTTGAAAATCATGTTTGCTGATTTTTGGAGATCAAAATGGCCTTCACTTTTCAAGACTAGGACATACCAGATTGCCAATTTTAGATTGAAAATATTCAGATTGAAAATTTGGCCTGTTTTAGAGCGGCTATTAGACTTATTATAGATTTTTTATATGATTATAGAGATTATTATAAGGCGATTACCTTTTCCTTGTCAAGCAAAGCTTCACCAGCTTCCTTCAGAGCATCTTGTTCTTTGGCAGGGATGCTCGCCGAGATGATCACGTTTTCGTTGCTGATGTTGAACAACGTAAGAGTGCAGTTCGTCTGAAACACCCAGGACACAAATTAAGTGAGATAAAAATGTTTAATCTTACATTGTAATGTTATACCAGATAGTAAGTGTCCACAATTGCAGCCTCGCTGCACGTTCTAATAGATAGATAGATAGATTTATTTATTTCTTAATGAAAATTACATGTCATTTGTTAACAAATAGCACAAATTCACAAAAAGATCGTCAAATGTATATAAAATAATAATAATAAAACAAATTCTAAACATCAATGCATAATTAAATTCTCAAAAAGATCGTCAAATGTATATAAAATAATAATAATAAAACAAATTCTAAATATCAATGCATAATTAAATTCACAAAAAGATCGTCAAGTGTATAAAAAACAATAAAATTACAATATATTCAATTTAAAATTAAAATGTCTTAACTAGATTTCAACAATGTCAATATTACAAATATATTTTAATACGTATATTTTTCGATGTATTCGCTTACGGAATACATTGAATTCATCAAAAAGATTTTTTTTAATCTTCCAATGCAATCAAAAAATATCTTTTTTCAACGGCAACAGTAATCGCAAATATTTTCCAACCGACTGCAAAAAAAGAAGGAGGTTCTCAATTCGACTTAAGTAAGAAGTCACCGGTCTATCGCAGCCTTATGACAGCGTCCGCCATGACCACTTTAGGAGTTCTTGGCGTTTGAAAGGGTGATATAAAACTGCCTAGAATATAGCTTTAAAATGTTCACTGTACTAGCCTATATTGTTAATCTAGGTTCACGTCACATTGGAACAGTATTAATAGATATGTCAGCTCAGACATGGAGCTCACAAATAACTGAGTAGGCCTTTATTGCCATGGCGTTAGTGCATGTTCAGATATATTATTACTAGCACCGTGGTCGCTCCGATAAGTCCGATATATCTAATGGCAGATGGATAAAAACTATATCAATGATCAGTAGAATCTAAATAGTACATTGTGTATTTAGGGCGATAAGTAAGAATTTGCGCGGGCGCGGGCTTTACTTCACACGAGTTCATAATTCTTGTACCGCCCGTGGTACACACAATGTTTTTCATCACACCTGTGATGCAAAAAAGTAAATAAAACAATATATTTTCACAAAACGACTCTAAAATGGTCTAAATCAGGGATGACTTAATTTCATCATTTTCATAAAAGAAATCTCGGCGCGGCGCGCGGCGTGCGCCGGACCGCGCTAGTGCGACGTAATGTTGTATGAAAATCCTTAACGGCCTACTAGGACGTAATGAGACGCACCTACACACAGAGCATCACCGCAGCGTATTGGCGCACGCGCCGAACAGGTGTGATGAAAAAATTATTAAACAAACCTAAAAACATGCATTATACCACAATCACGGACTTTTTGAACACAATCTTGGTTTTATTAACAACTTAAGATCTTAAAATTTTTACACTACAAATTTTAACATAAATTTTTAGTTTTAAGGTGGATGTCCCTGTGCGATTTTCATACAAATTTGTCGACATTAACTCTGTTAATTAGTAGACTTTTTGTAATTTTGAACCTTGCTAGTAAGTTGTACGTATCCCGTAGATGGCGCGTATGTAAAAAAAAGTCCAAAAAGTGGTATAGTATTTCTGAATTATCAATTTGAAAATTGATACAATTTCGCTCTTTGCCTTTGTATATGTGCGTGAATAATACTATCCATGAAAACTAACATGGAGGCAGATGACAAGGTAAGTTTAACCATATCCATCACAGATGTCACTTTAAAACTGCTAGTTAAATGACCTCACTAATTAGTAATATATTCGGTCAATAGATGGATTATTAAAAGTAAGCGTAATTCATAAAATAGGTATGTTGTTATTGTTTATCTCAAATAAAATATCCGGTAAAATTTTATCCCTCGATTCGCCAGGTCGGATCTCAAAATACAATATATCGGTCAGTATTTTTTATGAATTACAGCCAGTAGGTAGTTAGGTAGCTACTTTTGTATCTAACTATGATGCTCACTTTAATTCTCATTTAGCGTAACTTGTACAACAGTTTGGAAGAAAGGAGCACATTAATATGATAGGTACTAATTAATATCTGAGAGGTAATAAATAAAATAAGTGGCTATAAATTAATAATAATAATAAACAAATAAATATATCGGGACATCTTAAGCTTAAATTAAGGCTTGTGTTGTGGGTAATAAGAAATAAGCGATGATACATATCATGTAACTACATACAGATACTTAAACACATAGATAGCCACGATCAAGGAACAAATATTTGTGATAAAAAAAAATACACAAAATAATGCTTTCACTGGGATTCGAACCCGGAACCTCCAGCTTCATAGATAGGGTCACAACTAACTCGGCTACCGAGGCTGACGACTTTAATTTAAATGGACGCGTAAAATACTTTTTGGTAAGTGGTCACAAAATATTTTGTTCATTTGCCACAGCAAAGTCAATGTCATCTATGAGTCAACATTTTGCAATTTTGTTCCACAAGTCAAGGCAAAAGTGTTCGTTTCGAATAAAATCGATATCATAAACATGCCCACAACGATGGGCAGAACGAATAAAAATGAGTACCGAAAACACCGTTGATCTGGGGGGGAAAAGAAAAAGCGTCGAGTAGAAGCGGGGTTACTCCTTCACCATGGCACCACATAGTAAGTATCTCGCCGTAGCGAAAATTTAAAATTTGAAGCGTAATAGTTAAAACACCTATTTAATAAGTACAACTGTACTCACGTGTACTGCGATAAGAGTTTATCGGAATACCCGAGCCGCTTTTAAAGTAGTTAGAACATTTTTTCTTCTATATTTATGACACTCTCACATTTTACTCTCACATTAAATTTGCCAGCTAATCTTTGTGTTAGGTAACGATTCAAATGATTCTGTAGTAGATATACATATTATTACCTTTATTCTATTGCCAATTGCGACACGAACTTTGTCAGTTATTATTAATTTCAATAAAAAGAACAGATAGGGAGGTATAATAAATTAAATTCACCAATGTGACAATTTCAGGAGGATAGCAGCTTGGCGGGATATTAAGACCGACCAAACTCACGAGCCTGAAACATCAGATTCCACCAATCAAACCCCAATTATTTGTGCAACTAATACTCAGTGAGTGTTTACTACTTTTAGAGTTGTATAATTCATTATGGAATTCATATCATATGAACCTAAATGTCGTCGTATTAGAGACTAACTGTAGCTTAAATAACTATGTGTAGGTACACATATATTGCAGGACAGCGAAAGTATTCAGTATGTTATAGGTGTGTAACTTGTCAATCTATAATATGTAATAGATAACAATACCCATATACTTTTCACTTGACATATCCCAACAGTCATTACTGTCATTAGACTTACAAAGCAATACTAAAGTTTTAGCTACGCATGTAATATTTTCAAATAATTTCATTCAAACTGTCCACTCAAAGACATTACCTTTTCAAATCAACCAATCACCATGTGAGACGGCGCTGCGCGCTGCATACTGTCGGCAACCTCTCAAAATGAGCGTCTCAGACCGAGCAGAGTCACAGTTAAAATTATCGTGTTATTGTGTACCTATGAATAATTAGTATATTTTAATTTCTCGCAATTAAAATAAAAAGTAAAGTAGCTCTGGTTTAGAAACCATATTACTGGAACAATTTGAAAACAAACGATGAAAAATACTCGCGGTAATATTATGGCTTGTTTTAGGCTGTTATCAAACAACATATTTATTATACTAATATCATGGGGCATTCCTCCACAAGTCGACCTACCTAGCGTCAAGTCCCCGCCTCCTATATTATTGTGATATGAGCTAGCTTTATTGACTGCGTAACTTACTTTTCCTAACTAGTGCGGAGAAGTAAAATTTTGCGCACGCTTCTCGTACGTTAATTTCTCTTTTTAAGGCACTTGTTATGAGAAAAGTCGTTCGATACACGTGTAAAAACTTATTTTTAACTCGGGTGATTGACTTTCATCCTCGTGGAAAAAATTTTTTTTTTTTCACTTGCATCGAAATGCAACTACTACTAACTACTATTCTTCCCCTCTTGCTCGCACCAGTCGCGCCAATATGCGTGTGCGACAAGGATGACTGGAAAATAACTTGTACAAACATTAAGTTTAATCACGTTTCTGTAATATTATTATGAAGGCTATTCTTCTGTTTCTACCTATCGTTATCCCGGCTTTTGCCAGGGTCCGTGCCTACCTTTCGTCCTCTTTGCGAGATCCTGGGCATCTTCATACTTCACTGTCTGTCCATCTGTCTGTCTATCACCAATATGTATCTAATGGATACTTAGTTGAAATTTTCTCAGATGATGTACAGTCAGCAGCAGATATTGCTAAGCGGGCAGAGTTTTCAAAATAAACTATGCACGACTTAATAGTCGTTGTGAACACCCTACTCGTTAAGCAATATCTGCTGCTGATTGTACCTACCTAAAATATTGCCGATATAACAAGAAACACTAAAAATAATTAAATATTTATATAGCTATGTTTTGTCGTGTTTTGAATAATAACAACATAATTTAAAAAAAAAATTTCTTTATTATTGGACGATTAGTATATGAACAAATAAATATATTTAGCATGTGACCATCTTACACATATCAACCTAGTCCCACAATAAACTCAATCAAGGCTTGTGTGAGAACTAAACTACAAAATATATTATGTAATATATAGAATAGATACATACAAATACTTAAATACATATTGAATAGTTGGAGTCCTAATTTTATTAATCTGTACGTAGGTATGAACATGGCATTTTGATTTTAGATTAGGCAATCTCTTATGGACCTATAATGATAACCTATCAGGTTTTATACTTGCAGACTATTTTATTCAAATAATTTTAAGTTTTATAGTCTACCTAAAACCTTCTCTTCTTAAATCACTCTATCGATAAAAAAACGCATCGAAATCCGTTGCGTAGGTGTAAAGATTGAAGCATACAATAGGGATATAGGGACAAGAGAATGCGACTTTGTTTTATATTATGTAGTGATTTGGAAGATTATAACCCCTTTATTCATAACCGTCTCCTAATTTAGCAAACTGTTTTTGGGGTTCCGTTGCCAAAATTGCAAAAAACGAAAACCGTATATTCGTCAAGTCATGTCCGTCTCTGTCCGTGTCTGTCTGTCACATCCAATTTACTCGGAAATAATAAATGGAATACTCGGAAGTAATGATATTTGGTGAGGATTGTGTTGTATGAACCGCCAATGATATATAAGTAAAGATACGTTATACTCTAACAAAATGAGCGAAATAAATACTTCACACCATACACCTCCTACAATTTATTGATAGTTGACAAACACTTATCTTCATACTTCATAATGCGTAAAAGAGATGGTAAAATACATAAACTCGTATTTAATAAACGAAAAAGAGACAAGATGTATCTCTTATAGTTTTTGAGATAGGTTGTTTTAACTTTTTTATGATAAATTGATAATGGTACGGAGTCCGACTCGCACTTGGTGGGTTTTTTAATTCATAATACATACATAATTATTATTTACGTATAAAAATCAACTACAGGAAACAACGTATCACCTCCTAGTAAGTTTGTGTGTCTGTTGGTCTATACGGAAGAAAACGTTGATTTAAACTGAATACCTAAATTCTCAAATTTGAAGTCTTCATGACTTAAAAACTAAATAAACCTCCACGTTAATGAAATCAGAAGATCTGTTTGTCTGTTCGTCTCTGTGCCTGTTCATAGCCTGGCTGAAAGTTATAGTTTGCCTGTCGATTTGCCTGCCCACCTGTTTTTCTTTGTTTGAATGCATGATTTTTGTACATGTGACCGTTTCAATTCGTAACAGATCCCTGTAAAATACACTGAGCAAATTTGATAGTCACCTACTTACCTATGTGTAAACATAATTATTGATAGGCAAGGTTTTGTATATTTATTTTAAAATATACTTTCTGCAAATAGGTAGGTAGTTAAAAATTTTTTTGTGCTGTCCACATGGCGTGTTAAGAAATTAAAACTTGTTTGAACCCATTGAACTTAAAGATCTAGAGTATTTCCGCTGGGAAACAATTCTTATTATAATAAGCGAACTCTAATTCAGAAAATATTATTTTGCATCCGTCTAAATTTCACAACTGATTCTTGTAAAATGGTATGTAATGAGTATAAGTTGAGTGGCCGTGTGGTGACGGCAATAGAAATACATTTGTTACCACCCCAACTCTTCCCGTGGGTGCCCTAATAGTCAACTAAGGGATTCGAAGTGTCACTGACCATTATTTATTGAATATTGGATGATGGGCAACAGCTTGCCCTGCGTGGCGATTATGGGTATTTACTTCCTAATGCGTCCGTATGCTTAGGTACCTAATACGAGAGGCCTTTGTCCAGCAGTGGACTAATTATAGACTGATGATGTGATCTGAGTTTAAATTACCGTACGAGCCCAACACTTGCCCCATTCTTGATGGTGGATGTGATAAATAAAATCACTGATCTATGGTTATGATATAATTTACTGTAAACTAACGCATGAAGAGTATCAGCTACGGACGTATAAACGTTAACGAATAAAGTAATTAAAATAAGTGTATTAAGTCAGCGTGATCGTGGGCACAGCAATTATATTTAATGCTGTCGGGGGGATGTGCAGTGCTTGCAATGTACAGTTACTATAACTTTTCTTATGATATACATAAATAATTACCACATGACTTGATGCCCACCTGACGGTGTGTTTATTTTGTAAAGTTTCAAAATCATTGTTTGTGTGTCTGTCTGTCTCTCTGTCTGTTTAGGGCTCCCTCTATATGGCATTTTTTTTTCGAAACGCTTATGTTATAAGAGACTTGGCATAATCTATTTTTGTAAACAATATTTAGAATATTACTTTGCCAGAAACTATTTTGGTATATTATTATTTAGGTCATGTGTTATTTCGCAGAAATTGGATTTCCATATTTTTGGCATAGGTACATAATTATACACGGTGTTACGCGAGCACTGCGAAAGATTTTAACTATGCATTCTAGACATCAAAATAAACACAAAATATTATGAGACCTAATGTCAATTCCACCAAAAAAAAATTTTTTTTCTTTTTTTTTTTTAGGCCGATTTGAATACTTTTTAACATTTCCAGTACTTTTTATCATAACAACAATTTGTTTAAATTATTTATTTCAATTATTTTTTTTAGGTACAGGTTATTTCGTCAAGTCTATTCGTATTTTTTGATTGTCAGGCAAAAGGTGTGGTAATATTAGAACACATTGTGGTAGCATTGTAATCCAAAAGAAGTTAAATGACGAGTTACGTCGAAAAACTTATTTCGAAAAAAGGTTGATTATCTCTGAAACCAAGCCGAATCCAGGAAATTTTATATAAAAATATATTAAAGACTCTAAATATGGTCAGGAATCCAGCATTAAAATCTTTCGGAATGCTGACGTAACACCGTGTATACAACTCTCCGAAACGTACTTCACATACATATATTTTACGTTAGGCAGAAATGCATTATCTATTATGGTAGATGGGGTTTGGTACATACAGGGTGGAAAAAGATTTTGGGTCAGTGAGGGCAGCTACCAGATCCCGTGTTGCTACGCGAAAATGGTCTTAGAAGACCTTCCCTCGATTTTAAATTGATGAAGAATGGCGTTTACAGATTTTGAAAAAAACATACAGGGTGCGAGAAAATGGTAATTTTTGACAAACTTTTTTTTTGATGCCAATCGATCCTGTTTCTGTTCAGGATCAAAAGCCTGTATGGGACCAAAAAAAATTTTTCGGCCAAAAAAGCCACAAATCGAGATTTAAAATTCTCATACAAATTGTATGAAAATTAAAAATTATTTTATTTACGGTTAATTTTTTTATGCCAATCGATTTCATTCCTATCCAGTACCAATTGTTCCCTACGGGTCAACTTATGGCAATGTACAAAAATGCCAAAATTTCCAAAAAACTATTTTCATACATTTACTATGGAAAAAAAGTGAAACCTTAATTACGTTATCTGTCACGACAATTAGTTATCCTATGCTAAACGACAATAATACTGTGTTTTAGCAACATTAATTAGCGTGACAGATAATGTAATTAAAGTTTAAATTTTTTCCCATAGTAAATGTATGAAATGAAGGCAGTTTTTAAATTATTGTTTTTTTTTTACGTTGCCGTATGTTCACCTCTAGGAAACTATTGGTACTGGATAAGAATCGAATCGATTGGCATAAAAAAATTAAGCGTGAAAAAAATAATTTTTAATTTTCATACAATTTGTACGGGAATTTTAAATCTCGATTTGCGGCTTTTCTAGCCGAAAATTTTTTTTTGGTACCATACAAGCTTTTGATCCTGAACAGAAATAAGATCGATTGGCATCAAAAAAAGAGTTTGTCAAAAATGACCATTTTCTCGCACCCTGTATACTTTTTCCAAAATCTGAAAACACCAATCTTCTTTAATTGGAAATCACGGGAAGGTCTCCTAAGACCATTTTCGCGTAGCTACACCGGATCTGTTAGCTGCCCTCACTGACCCAAAATCTTTTTCCACCCTGTATACTTATTATAACGATGTAATAAGACAATGTTAAGAAAAAGATGAGGTAATTGGTTGGTTAGGTTAGAACTACGATCTTGACTACCGTTCATTATTGCTGTGGCAAACTGGGTAAGGTTAGACTAGAACAATTGCGATCTCATTAGGAATTCACTGCTACGACAAAGTGGGTTAGGTTAGAACTGCCATCTCATTATTAAGTCACTACTATATCAAAGTACGTTAGGTTACGTTAGAACTGGGTAGGACAAAGTGGGTTAGGTCAGGCATCGGTCTCACCGCGAGCTACTAAGCTAGGAACTATCGGCTACAAACACGAACAAAAGATACGCACTCCCGTGTAAATAAAAGAGAGTGTCTCTTTTATTTACACGGGAGTGCGTATCTTTTGTTCGTGTTTTTTAACCGATAGCTCGCGGTGAGACCAGTGCCTTAGGTTAGAACTGCCACCTTATTAGTAAGTCACTACTATATCAATGTAAGTACGTTAGGTTAGGTTACAATTGCGACCTTATCAGCAATTTACTGTTATGACAAAGTGGTTTAGGTTAGGATACAACTGCGACCTCAGCAAGTCAGCAGTAATTCACTGCTATGGCAAAGTGGCTTCGGTTAGGTTAGGTTAGAATTGCGACCTTGTTAGATTAAATTATGCTCGATTAGTAAGTCTACAGTAGAGTAAATTGTATTTCCATTTCAACAATTATAAAGAAAAAGAAATGTATTTTCCTTTATTGTCATGGCAAAAAAACTCGACAAGAAAACGTTATGCATATCTTGCACGGAAAAGAGAGGGCTGGAAGATACTCCAACGACAAGTGAATAACTCTGTGATGATGATGATGCGGGTGGCGCAGGACCGGTCATTGTGGCAATCTTTGGGGGAGGCCTATGTTCAGCAGTGGACGTCTTTCGGCTGATATGATGATGATGATGATGATGATGATGAAGGTGACCGTCTGTTCATTATAAGAAAAATATTTGAGAGTTCAACCCACAGTCCCTTATATTCCAGTATGTGTGTCTATTTGTCCGTCCGTGGCTAAGATCGGCGATCGTTAAGGTGCATGCAGGCCAAAAGAGCATTCGCTGTTTTAACCCCCAACTCTACGAAATTCGATCGTTACACGAAACGAGATTCGTTGATTTCGTAGAGTGGGGGATAGAGCAGCGAATGCTCTTTTGGTCTGCATGCACCTTTAGTATCAACTAGAAAGCTTAAATGTGGCATTACATGTATATTTTTATACCACCGACAGAACGATGAAAAAAATGAAATTTTACGGTAAGTATCTATAGAGGACACGTAAAATGATGATGTTTTATTTGCACTTTCACCTTATGGTATGTGGTGTCTTTAGGTATGTGACCTTGTCATCAAAAGCGGTTGTTTGTACAATATATAAATAGATAAAAATCTCTTGAAAACTCCAAATAATTGTGCCAGGGAAACACTTAACTTATTGTTAGAATAATATTTATTTTACGTAATGTATACCGTTTTTTAGTGTGGGGATACAACAGGAACCCCTGTCTCTCTATATCTCCGTACACTGCTAACTTTAGTGATCGTTAGTAAATACCTACTAATAATATATATTTGGAATGAATGAATGAATGAATGAATGAACGAATGAATTAATGAATGAATGAAAAATTACTTATAAGAACATGGTGTATTATAGTAGACGTTATAAATATTTACATTATAATAATAAATAAATAATAAAATCAATAAATATCTTGGGACGTCTTACACAAATCGACCTAGTCCCACGGTAAGCGCAATTAAGGCTTGTGATGTGGGGGTACCAGGCGACGATATATATAATAGATAGATACATACAGATACTTAAATACGAAAACAGCCATGACCAAGGTACACATATTTGTGATAAATAAATACACAATATTCCGTAAATCCTTAGATCTGTCTGTTTATTTACTTTGCTCAACCAACCCTCGAAAATCACACTCCCATGCATGGTTTGTACCATCGCAAATGCGGACTTCTGGCCGAAGGGGGTAGTGTTTCGTCGGTTCCGTGGAGTTTGCCGAATCCTACGCTGGATCAGGCGACGAAACAGAGTCTTCCTGTTATGTCGCGAAAATAACTTAGATTAATAACTTATGTTAGTTTGTAAGGTGTAGGATCTATGAGCCTTCGATGTCTGAAAATAAATGAATTCTTATTATTATTATTGCCCGTGTGTCAGTTTGACCTATTTGATAATCCACTCTTGCAGGGATCAATGAATGTCACTCGTGTTTATGATAAGAGCCTGTGTGCATGACGATGATGGAAATTGTAGGTATCTCATAGTTAAGAATAGGGGAGCCCAGAGAGCTACATCGGGATTTACTCGAGTGCCAAAGCTTTGGTTTGTGAAGAAGAAAAAAATTGGACATGCATATTCATACCTATTAATTTATTCATGCTATCATAACTTCATATAAAATCCATGTCAGATACCCTTTAAGGGCACAACAGATAATTATAATCTTAGAACCAAAGCCTGGATGACGGGAGCAAAATACACCTGTCACTAGTGCTTAGTTAAATATCGACTTATAAAATACGGATTTTTTTTCGCGTTTTAAATCGTCATTTAATTTATTATATATTTTTATGGTCATGGCGTGTGGACTTTCGCTAAGTAATTTCATATTTGATCCTTTCACTCCAACCAAATTATTTCTAAACTTATCTCTAAGCTCTAAGATACTGATCTGAGACAGGGATATATAATTGTGAGTTTGCCCTAACAAATTTACATACCTCATAAATGTAGATGGATGCTTTAATATTTTACAATTTTTAAATAGAGGTAAACAAATGGCTGAGAACTTTACATTAGCGATAATTCGTACACATATTTTCTGGAGTATAAACAGGTCTTCGATATCTGTGTTTTCCCATAATATTATGCCGTATGAGAGCCATGAATATGCATGGGCGTAATAAAAAGTGAGCGTAGACTTATAGTCCGTGGAACTGTTTAGTTTATCTCTCTCAAAGCATACACGAAATGTGACAGTTTTGTTTTTATTCCCGCAAAATAACCTTCAGACCTTTTATTCGAGCGCTTCAGATATCATGTCCTACATAATTTTCAAAATATGCGTAAATATGTTACGTGGGAACACAACACAATTTTTATGGTTCCGTAACCAAAATGGCAAAAACGGATCCCTTATAGATTCGCCATATCCGTCTGCCCGTCTGTCACAGCCGATTTACTCTGAAACTATAAATGCTCCAGTATTTAAATTTGGTAAGGATGATTTGTGTTGTATAACCCGCCTCATAATTATGATACTAAATTATTAAAAAAATTTGGGGTTGGGACCCTCCATACACGTAACTAAGGGGTAGATTTTTTTTTCTATGCACACAGCGTAATATGAGCTATCAACAGAAAGGTCTTCAAAAATGATATAAAGAACGTATTGCGAAAACACAAATCAAATTATTTATTAACTAAATATTTTGATTTGTACTTTTTATTTTTCTCCAGTAGTCACACTACTTAATACTATATAAATTATAAATATTAGATGTCATATACCAAAGAAAAACGACCAAGATCACCTAATCAAAGGCGCCTAGCCTTGTAAGGGATTGCATATACCCGAGAAATTTGACCGGTGGTTGCTAAGACCGAGTGGCCGAGGGGTACAGGCATCAGCCGCGAAAGCTGAGTACGTGGGTTCGGTCCCCACCTCGGACATTAGGTGATCTTGGTCGTTTTTCTTTGATATATGACATCTAATATTTATAAATGATATAAAGGTTTCAAAAACACATTTTTATTTAAGCGTTTGCTCGGTTTTCGAGATATCAGCTCTCAAAGTCTTAAAAAATGTGTCCTCCCCCTTTATTTTTTAAACTATGCGCTATAATTCTAAAAAAATATGTTATGCATATTAATAAACTCTTTCAATGATTTTTGATTTGATTAATTAATGATCTTTTACAGTTTTTGAGATAGGTTGATTTAACTGTAATTTTAATTTTGAGTTGTTATGTGCTTACATTAGAGACGCTGGCTGAAATATTTTTTGACTCGCACTTGGCCGGTTTTATTCATATAGGGTAGGAGCCCCGGTTGTGGATATTTAAGAAAATTTAATTTTGTCTCAATAAAGTAATATGTAGTTTTATGTACCAAGATATTGAGAATTTAGTAGTTTAGCTATATAAAATATCACTATTAAGATACTCATGAGAACATTTTTTTTAAAGTTTAATGTATAAAACCAGTTTGGACACTTTTTACCCATTTGTGGCAACACTCATTTGTACCAGTTCTGGCCACATTACGACAATCAAATAAAACATGAATTAGTTAGCCATAATTGAATGGCACACGGTTCTCGGTTTTAAGGTTGCTTTCCTTATCGAAATGGGAATATCTAATGCGTTTCTGTCCGTCCGTCTGTTTGTACATCTTTTTTTTTAAACTTATTTCATACTAATTTTAGTGTAGTTAAATTGTTATCTTAGGTTCTAAAACAATCCCTTAATAAGTTTTTTTATAGTCTATATTGTGTCCCACTGCTGAGGTATTAAGTCTCACCGCGAGCTGTAAATAAAAGATACTTACTAAATAGCTTGCCTGAAGTCACCAGACATGAACAAAATTATAATAAATTCAGGAGACTGCTAAAGAAGCATTACTTGCGAAGTAATGCTTCTTTAGTGGTAGTTATTATTAAGTACAATCAGTTCGAATAAAACTCTGTCAAAACAATTAATTAAGAGACTGCCGCTCCCACAGTCAAACTGTTGTAACAGTTTTGTGGGACGATATTGTATTTTTTTATTTCAAATTGTGACAAGTAATTCAATAAATAATAATAATAATAATACACGGCGATACTCGCCCAGCTGTCAGCTATCACCGCCGAGCGAGTATCTCCGTGTCTCTTTTTTTACACGGGAGTGCGTATCTTTTGTTCGTGTTTATAGCCCATAGTTCATAGCTTAGTAACTCGTGGTGAGACCAGTGCCTGGTGCTGGGTAAGGCTTCCCCTGTTACTCGCCACTCGTCACGGCTTAGTGCATGCTCCTACCAGTTACTACGAAATGAGTCCATGTCATCCCACCATCTCTTTTTAAATCTGCCCTTTCCTTAATAAGTTGCCATGGCAAAAATGGAAAGAGACGCTATATTCGATTTCATTGTTTAATGGTCGCCAGCTTTAATTTTTCTGGTTTTTATTCGATTGTGATAAAAATATATATCTGGCGACATGAAAGATTCAACGAATTCTATACCAAATTAAATGACAGTTTGACAGTGACAGGTTAATTGATAGGCAAAATTGTTGCCATGTACAGAATATCGACAAAATGCTTATGCAGCCACTCGCTGGTTAGACTCTATGACGAGGGCGGCGAGAAAGGGTAATCCAACCCGCCATGCCGTGCGCGATGAAATATAAATAAGCGTTAGTTATGCACGTCGATAGATGCGTAATAAGTCGTTCACATTTCTTGTCAGATTTGCGGATAAGTTCGAGCATTTTTTGTTCCAAAGGGGTAGTAACAAAAAAATGCTTGTAATTTCTATTTTAGTCTACTATTATTTATTGTACTGGTGAAAAAGTAACCCTGTATATCTATGTATTATTCATTATATCTTCGTTCATCACAAATAATAGCGCTTGTTGTCGGACGGTAAAATGCACACTACGCAGCGGTCTTGGGTTCAATCCCCAGCTCGAATCATTTACTTTATTTTATAAGCTTATGTACGTCATATTATATTATATTCACAAATCCTTTACGGTGAAGGAAAACATCGTGACGAACCTCCATACATCTTTCTGCGATAAAAAACAAGGATGTATGTGAGGTCTCCAACAAGTACCTACTGGGCCAGCGTTGGCACCACGCAAAATAAGCACGTTTGATGTCGAGACGCTAAAAAATGCCCTGAATACAATACAATCCAAAAATACCGACACCACAAGTCTTAATGGAGCGTATAGGTGAAAAACTTAAGAAAGTCACCTGTTGTACGTGTGAGTGACGTATTCGAATAGAGAACACATATTTGAAATT
>JALPQI010030636.1:0-68383 GCA_025490895.1 Thaumatotibia leucotreta | reverse complement strand
ATTATTAAGTCACTACTATATCAAAGTACGTTAGGTTACGTTAGAACTGGGTAGGACAAAGTGGGTTAGGTCAGGCATCGGTCTCACCGCGAGCTACTAAGCTAGGAACTATCGGCTACAAACACGAACAAAAGATACGCACTCCCGTGTAAATAAAAGAGAGTGTCTCTTTTATTTACACGGGAGTGCGTATCTTTTGTTCGTGTTTTTTAACCGATAGCTCGCGGTGAGACCAGTGCCTTAGGTTAGAACTGCCACCTTATTAGTAAGTCACTACTATATCAATGTAAGTACGTTAGGTTAGGTTACAATTGCGACCTTATCAGCAATTTACTGTTATGACAAAGTGGTTTAGGTTAGGATACAACTGCGACCTCAGCAAGTCAGCAGTAATTCACTGCTATGGCAAAGTGGCTTCGGTTAGGTTAGGTTAGAATTGCGACCTTGTTAGATTAAATTATGCTCGATTAGTAAGTCTACAGTAGAGTAAATTGTATTTCCATTTCAACAATTATAAAGAAAAAGAAATGTATTTTCCTTTATTGTCATGGCAAAAAAACTCGACAAGAAAACGTTATGCATATCTTGCACGGAAAAGAGAGGGCTGGAAGATACTCCAACGACAAGTGAATAACTCTGTGATGATGATGATGCGGGTGGCGCAGGACCGGTCATTGTGGCAATCTTTGGGGGAGGCCTATGTTCAGCAGTGGACGTCTTTCGGCTGATATGATGATGATGATGATGATGATGATGAAGGTGACCGTCTGTTCATTATAAGAAAAATATTTGAGAGTTCAACCCACAGTCCCTTATATTCCAGTATGTGTGTCTATTTGTCCGTCCGTGGCTAAGATCGGCGATCGTTAAGGTGCATGCAGGCCAAAAGAGCATTCGCTGTTTTAACCCCCAACTCTACGAAATTCGATCGTTACACGAAACGAGATTCGTTGATTTCGTAGAGTGGGGGATAGAGCAGCGAATGCTCTTTTGGTCTGCATGCACCTTTAGTATCAACTAGAAAGCTTAAATGTGGCATTACATGTATATTTTTATACCACCGACAGAACGATGAAAAAAATGAAATTTTACGGTAAGTATCTATAGAGGACACGTAAAATGATGATGTTTTATTTGCACTTTCACCTTATGGTATGTGGTGTCTTTAGGTATGTGACCTTGTCATCAAAAGCGGTTGTTTGTACAATATATAAATAGATAAAAATCTCTTGAAAACTCCAAATAATTGTGCCAGGGAAACACTTAACTTATTGTTAGAATAATATTTATTTTACGTAATGTATACCGTTTTTTAGTGTGGGGATACAACAGGAACCCCTGTCTCTCTATATCTCCGTACACTGCTAACTTTAGTGATCGTTAGTAAATACCTACTAATAATATATATTTGGAATGAATGAATGAATGAATGAATGAACGAATGAATTAATGAATGAATGAAAAATTACTTATAAGAACATGGTGTATTATAGTAGACGTTATAAATATTTACATTATAATAATAAATAAATAATAAAATCAATAAATATCTTGGGACGTCTTACACAAATCGACCTAGTCCCACGGTAAGCGCAATTAAGGCTTGTGATGTGGGGGTACCAGGCGACGATATATATAATAGATAGATACATACAGATACTTAAATACGAAAACAGCCATGACCAAGGTACACATATTTGTGATAAATAAATACACAATATTCCGTAAATCCTTAGATCTGTCTGTTTATTTACTTTGCTCAACCAACCCTCGAAAATCACACTCCCATGCATGGTTTGTACCATCGCAAATGCGGACTTCTGGCCGAAGGGGGTAGTGTTTCGTCGGTTCCGTGGAGTTTGCCGAATCCTACGCTGGATCAGGCGACGAAACAGAGTCTTCCTGTTATGTCGCGAAAATAACTTAGATTAATAACTTATGTTAGTTTGTAAGGTGTAGGATCTATGAGCCTTCGATGTCTGAAAATAAATGAATTCTTATTATTATTATTGCCCGTGTGTCAGTTTGACCTATTTGATAATCCACTCTTGCAGGGATCAATGAATGTCACTCGTGTTTATGATAAGAGCCTGTGTGCATGACGATGATGGAAATTGTAGGTATCTCATAGTTAAGAATAGGGGAGCCCAGAGAGCTACATCGGGATTTACTCGAGTGCCAAAGCTTTGGTTTGTGAAGAAGAAAAAAATTGGACATGCATATTCATACCTATTAATTTATTCATGCTATCATAACTTCATATAAAATCCATGTCAGATACCCTTTAAGGGCACAACAGATAATTATAATCTTAGAACCAAAGCCTGGATGACGGGAGCAAAATACACCTGTCACTAGTGCTTAGTTAAATATCGACTTATAAAATACGGATTTTTTTTCGCGTTTTAAATCGTCATTTAATTTATTATATATTTTTATGGTCATGGCGTGTGGACTTTCGCTAAGTAATTTCATATTTGATCCTTTCACTCCAACCAAATTATTTCTAAACTTATCTCTAAGCTCTAAGATACTGATCTGAGACAGGGATATATAATTGTGAGTTTGCCCTAACAAATTTACATACCTCATAAATGTAGATGGATGCTTTAATATTTTACAATTTTTAAATAGAGGTAAACAAATGGCTGAGAACTTTACATTAGCGATAATTCGTACACATATTTTCTGGAGTATAAACAGGTCTTCGATATCTGTGTTTTCCCATAATATTATGCCGTATGAGAGCCATGAATATGCATGGGCGTAATAAAAAGTGAGCGTAGACTTATAGTCCGTGGAACTGTTTAGTTTATCTCTCTCAAAGCATACACGAAATGTGACAGTTTTGTTTTTATTCCCGCAAAATAACCTTCAGACCTTTTATTCGAGCGCTTCAGATATCATGTCCTACATAATTTTCAAAATATGCGTAAATATGTTACGTGGGAACACAACACAATTTTTATGGTTCCGTAACCAAAATGGCAAAAACGGATCCCTTATAGATTCGCCATATCCGTCTGCCCGTCTGTCACAGCCGATTTACTCTGAAACTATAAATGCTCCAGTATTTAAATTTGGTAAGGATGATTTGTGTTGTATAACCCGCCTCATAATTATGATACTAAATTATTAAAAAAATTTGGGGTTGGGACCCTCCATACACGTAACTAAGGGGTAGATTTTTTTTTCTATGCACACAGCGTAATATGAGCTATCAACAGAAAGGTCTTCAAAAATGATATAAAGAACGTATTGCGAAAACACAAATCAAATTATTTATTAACTAAATATTTTGATTTGTACTTTTTATTTTTCTCCAGTAGTCACACTACTTAATACTATATAAATTATAAATATTAGATGTCATATACCAAAGAAAAACGACCAAGATCACCTAATCAAAGGCGCCTAGCCTTGTAAGGGATTGCATATACCCGAGAAATTTGACCGGTGGTTGCTAAGACCGAGTGGCCGAGGGGTACAGGCATCAGCCGCGAAAGCTGAGTACGTGGGTTCGGTCCCCACCTCGGACATTAGGTGATCTTGGTCGTTTTTCTTTGATATATGACATCTAATATTTATAAATGATATAAAGGTTTCAAAAACACATTTTTATTTAAGCGTTTGCTCGGTTTTCGAGATATCAGCTCTCAAAGTCTTAAAAAATGTGTCCTCCCCCTTTATTTTTTAAACTATGCGCTATAATTCTAAAAAAATATGTTATGCATATTAATAAACTCTTTCAATGATTTTTGATTTGATTAATTAATGATCTTTTACAGTTTTTGAGATAGGTTGATTTAACTGTAATTTTAATTTTGAGTTGTTATGTGCTTACATTAGAGACGCTGGCTGAAATATTTTTTGACTCGCACTTGGCCGGTTTTATTCATATAGGGTAGGAGCCCCGGTTGTGGATATTTAAGAAAATTTAATTTTGTCTCAATAAAGTAATATGTAGTTTTATGTACCAAGATATTGAGAATTTAGTAGTTTAGCTATATAAAATATCACTATTAAGATACTCATGAGAACATTTTTTTTAAAGTTTAATGTATAAAACCAGTTTGGACACTTTTTACCCATTTGTGGCAACACTCATTTGTACCAGTTCTGGCCACATTACGACAATCAAATAAAACATGAATTAGTTAGCCATAATTGAATGGCACACGGTTCTCGGTTTTAAGGTTGCTTTCCTTATCGAAATGGGAATATCTAATGCGTTTCTGTCCGTCCGTCTGTTTGTACATCTTTTTTTTTAAACTTATTTCATACTAATTTTAGTGTAGTTAAATTGTTATCTTAGGTTCTAAAACAATCCCTTAATAAGTTTTTTTATAGTCTATATTGTGTCCCACTGCTGAGGTATTAAGTCTCACCGCGAGCTGTAAATAAAAGATACTTACTAAATAGCTTGCCTGAAGTCACCAGACATGAACAAAATTATAATAAATTCAGGAGACTGCTAAAGAAGCATTACTTGCGAAGTAATGCTTCTTTAGTGGTAGTTATTATTAAGTACAATCAGTTCGAATAAAACTCTGTCAAAACAATTAATTAAGAGACTGCCGCTCCCACAGTCAAACTGTTGTAACAGTTTTGTGGGACGATATTGTATTTTTTTATTTCAAATTGTGACAAGTAATTCAATAAATAATAATAATAATAATACACGGCGATACTCGCCCAGCTGTCAGCTATCACCGCCGAGCGAGTATCTCCGTGTCTCTTTTTTTACACGGGAGTGCGTATCTTTTGTTCGTGTTTATAGCCCATAGTTCATAGCTTAGTAACTCGTGGTGAGACCAGTGCCTGGTGCTGGGTAAGGCTTCCCCTGTTACTCGCCACTCGTCACGGCTTAGTGCATGCTCCTACCAGTTACTACGAAATGAGTCCATGTCATCCCACCATCTCTTTTTAAATCTGCCCTTTCCTTAATAAGTTGCCATGGCAAAAATGGAAAGAGACGCTATATTCGATTTCATTGTTTAATGGTCGCCAGCTTTAATTTTTCTGGTTTTTATTCGATTGTGATAAAAATATATATCTGGCGACATGAAAGATTCAACGAATTCTATACCAAATTAAATGACAGTTTGACAGTGACAGGTTAATTGATAGGCAAAATTGTTGCCATGTACAGAATATCGACAAAATGCTTATGCAGCCACTCGCTGGTTAGACTCTATGACGAGGGCGGCGAGAAAGGGTAATCCAACCCGCCATGCCGTGCGCGATGAAATATAAATAAGCGTTAGTTATGCACGTCGATAGATGCGTAATAAGTCGTTCACATTTCTTGTCAGATTTGCGGATAAGTTCGAGCATTTTTTGTTCCAAAGGGGTAGTAACAAAAAAATGCTTGTAATTTCTATTTTAGTCTACTATTATTTATTGTACTGGTGAAAAAGTAACCCTGTATATCTATGTATTATTCATTATATCTTCGTTCATCACAAATAATAGCGCTTGTTGTCGGACGGTAAAATGCACACTACGCAGCGGTCTTGGGTTCAATCCCCAGCTCGAATCATTTACTTTATTTTATAAGCTTATGTACGTCATATTATATTATATTCACAAATCCTTTACGGTGAAGGAAAACATCGTGACGAACCTCCATACATCTTTCTGCGATAAAAAACAAGGATGTATGTGAGGTCTCCAACAAGTACCTACTGGGCCAGCGTTGGCACCACGCAAAATAAGCACGTTTGATGTCGAGACGCTAAAAAATGCCCTGAATACAATACAATCCAAAAATACCGACACCACAAGTCTTAATGGAGCGTATAGGTGAAAAACTTAAGAAAGTCACCTGTTGTACGTGTGAGTGACGTATTCGAATAGAGAACACATATTTGAAATTAGTAACACAAACAAAACAAATGCCTATTCGAACACGTCACTCACACATACAACAGGTGACTTTATTAAGTTTTTCACCTATACCGTTTACTAGGCCGATGTGTGTGAAAATGTCCCAGGATATTGATTTTTTTGTGTGTGACTAAACGAAAACTGCATCATGGGCTATGATCGAAATGATCATTTTTTCACAAGGTTGATATTTAATATGCTGCTACTCGTAAACAAAGGGTAGCATTTCTTGCTGGTCACAGACCACCTCCTGTAGACGTTCATTATAAGGCGACTCGCAGTCACCAGCAGTTATATTTCTCGCACTGATATACTTAGACGCGGCGCTCGTCGTGCTTGTTCAGTTGCGATTAAGTAACAGACCCGTAAATAGCGCTCGTTTTTGGCAATACGTATAAAAAAGCCGAAAAAGTGCATTTCACTGCTTTACATGGAGTGTTGTGTGAATTGGTATGCAAAGACAACAAGAAGTTCTAATTTAAAAATATAGACTAGCGGCCCATGCTGAAAAAAATATGGGTCATTTGAACCACCAGGTGACCTATCTAGAACGATATAAGAGCATAAAATAATAAGATTCAGCACTATGCCGTCACTTGTAAACTGTCCAACTGACTCCTGGTGAGAATTTAAAAGTACAGGTAGAGTGAGTACATTTTGGTCATATATTTTTGTACGGCATTCTTACCACCGATAGATCCATGAAAAATAATAAGAAAACGCACAGTGCCGTACAAAAATTGTGCGCCACAAAGTCTGATTTTTTTTTATTTTCCGACAATCAACAGGGTAAATTTGGTCATTTGATTTTGTACGGCATCTGTGTCATATTATTTCAATACTGCTTCTAATCCATTATTCCGCAACGCCGTACAAAAATGATGTACCAAGGGGAAAAAATCGAGGGTTGCAATCCCTTCTCTTTCCGTGGTCCAGGGGGTGATTTGACACAACATGAAATAAATTTATTTTGAAAGTATTTTATGCATAGATAATATTTTTTCATATGCCGTATATTTTCGTTGGTCCAAAGGGAAAAAAAACTGTACGAAATGTAAGGTGATTTTTTTTATACGGCATTTAGATATTTTATTTTTACTAATAGTCATAGTCTTTTCTTGATTCTAGGTTCCTAGTTAGAAACTATAAAAGTGATGACGTCATAGGTAAATAAAATCTTTACATCTTAAATTTGTACGTAAGACTTGGATTTTGACAAATACATATTTATGTTTCAGAAAATAATAGATAAGTTAATCCGGACGTCGATGAAGACGTTGATTCCGATAACAACTGAGTAACTGATTCCAATACTGCATAAATTTATCTAATTTCTTAAAAAAAAAAATTATTATCATAAAATATATAGATTTTTTCTAAAAAATCATTGTTTTATTTATTGACATCATTACAATGAAACAAATCAATTATATATAATATGTATGTATCAATAACGTTTGAAGTATACAATTAAACCAAAAAGTATACATAACTGTTGAGACTGGGATTTTTCATTTTCAATTCTTGGACATAATATACACAACGTTTCAATTCTGCTAGACGTCATAGTGATTTTATCATATTATCAATTGTTCTCTTCAAAAATATGTTGATACCGCACTGCATCAGATGGCCATAAAGCACCCTTAAAATTGTAGCGTGACTTTCATCGGCCTTAAATATATGGTCTGCATAAAAATGTACGGCATTATTTTTTCCTAATTTATCTATGTTATTGTTATTTAAAACAAGGGATAAAATGTAAAAAATTGCTATATTTCATTAATCTATGATATTTATACTTTTACATTAATTAGCAAAATTTCAGCTTTTGTATTTCTCTATAATTATTTTTAGAACGGTTTATTTTGAACGGCAATACTATGTAACGATTGTGTTTTACAACATCATGTTAAAAAAGAAGTTACCGTACAGGATCAAATGATTTTACAGCTGTAAAAATCAAGGATACGATGAAATGAAGATGATTATTGATATACATTCAAATGGACTATCATTTTTTGACGGCAATATTTTTAATAGTACTTTTAAGTGCTAGATTATGTTTTGGAACCGAAGCCGTACTTTTTCAAATCACCCCCTGGACTACGGAAAGAGAGGGGATTGCAACCCTCGATTTTTTCCCTTGTCGCATGATTTTTGTACGGCGTTGCGGAATAATGGATTAGAAGCAGTATTGAAATAGTATGACACAGATGCCGTACAAAATCAAATGGTCAAATTTACCCTAGTGAATGTCGGAAAATAAAAAAAAAATCATATTTTGTGGCGCACAATTTTTGTGCGGCACTGTGCGTTTCCTTTTTCTGCATCTGGATTCCTTATTTTTCATGGATCTATCGGTGGTAAGAATGCCGTAAAAATAATATTTGACCAAAATGTACTCACTCTACCTGTACTTTTAAATTCTCACCAGGAGTCAGTTGGACAGCTTACAAGTGACGGCATAGTGCTAAATCTTATTATTTTATGCTCTTATATCGTTCTAGATAGGTCACCTGGTGGTTCAAATGACCCATATTTTTTTCAGCATGGGCCGCTAGTCTAATAGACTGAACTACATTCCGCAGAAAACTCATACTACATAGTACTTCTGTCCCCATTTATCAAATCAAAAATGCAATGTGCTATTGCTTTCTTACGAAGCACGTGTACCATTAGTGGTGGGACAATGTTGGTTTCGTTAATTACCGTGACCACGTGCTTTGTTTAAAGTAAGTTTAACCGGGTTTACGGAATAGAGATGAAAATAAGGATTAATTTTTAGCAATGTAACATTTTACAATCTGTTTTAGATTAGATTATTCAGTAGTAAGCTGTAGTTTGTAGTTTTTTACGTAGTTAGTAGTAAGTAAACAAGTCGTTTGATTCAAAATTTTTATAGTTTATTGTGTAAGTACGTAATGTGGACAGTTTTTTTAACGCAGGTTTTTTGAGTCAGGAACGCTCATCGCCCATGTGATTCCACCGATGGGCCTGACAATGATTGATCTCGAAGGCAGTACGAGGGCACTCGGAGTTGATTTGACATCAATAAATGTTATGTTGGCTTTTTAGTATTATCTTGGAATGCAGTTGGGTTCCGTGTCATAAGATAGGCCTGATGATGAAATTGGACGAAGTTCGAGGGAACTCGGAGTAGGTTTGAGACAATGATATCCTACGATAACTTTATAGGATGAGCAGTTAGGTCAAATACCACAAGATAGGCCTGATGATGAACTTGGAGGAAATGCGAGGGAACTCGGAGAGGCCTTGAGATAGTTGTACGTTGTATTGGCTTTTTAGTATCCTCTTGGTGAGCAGTTAGGTCCAGTACCACAAGATGGACTTGATGATGAATTGGCTTGAGCTTGGCTTGGCTTCAGATAATAATATGCTATGTTGGCTTTTTAGGATTAGCAGTTAGGTCAAATACCACAAGATAGGCCTGATGATGAACTTGGAGTAAGTGCGAGGGAACTCGGAGTTGGTTTGAGATAATGATATGTTCTGTTGGCTTTTTAGGATCATCTTGGTGAGCATGTGTCAAATATCACAAAATAGGCCTGATGATGAATTTGGAGTAAGTGCTAGGGAACTTGGAGTTGGTTAAGGATAATGATATGTTGTGTTGGCTTTTGAGGATTAGCAGTTGGGTCAAATACCACAAGATGGGTCTGGTGATGAACTTGAAGGAAGTTCGAGGGAACTCGGAGTTGGTTTCAGATAATGATATACTATGTTGGCTTTTTAGGATTAGCAGTTGGGTCAAATACCACAAGATAGGCCTGATGATGAAGTTGGAGGAAGTGCGAGGGAACTCGAAGCTGGTTAAGATCATCATCAATATTATCGAAGCAGATGTTAAAACTAACATGAAAATGTTTATCATAATATGTAACTATTATGTAGATGACACGTGTAACAATGATAAAATGGTGTTAAAAAAGTGATATTTCTTGGATGTGAGAAAAACAATAGTTTCCTTGGGTTGCGGTGTTCTGTTCCGTTAGAGTTGGAGATGTGCTATAATTACTTATTCTGTGGTGAAAGCGAGTCTGTTATTTATATACTAACTTAGAAATTAGTAAATGTGTATTGTACAGGTTAATGTATATATTCATTTGTTACTTAAGTACCAACTAGTTAATCTGCCATATCTGAGGCAGCCCTGTTGCGTGATTGTGCGAGTTGCGCGTGTACAAACATACCCGTACGCACACATAGGCACAGACAAATGTCAGATTTAGTTTTTGTATGCCGTGTCCACCCTGTGACATAATTGTATAATTTGGCATGTAATTCAGGATAATATTTTTCCACAGCTCCATTTCGTCACAGGTTTTTTTTCTTCGTGGCATTTTTAAATCACTCGGCAATAATTATTTTGTGAAAAGAGTTATCGGTATGGTTAAATTAATCGACATCCTTTCCAATAAGCGACAATACCAAATAGCAAAATTGGCTAAGCAGGTATACTCACTAAAGTTAAGTATGGAGGGTAGGTATTAGAAATGAGAAATAAATAATGTTGATAAATTTAAACCTTATCCCCTGATCTGTGGATGCGTCCTGAAAGGACGTCTGTCACCAATGTAATTGAAATTTGAATTTTATTTTCAAGGTTTATTTTCCAGTAGTAGGTACTTTTTTGACAGACCACATATACATATGACCACATATATATATGTGTATATATATACATGGGTTACTTTTTCACCAGTACAAAAAATCAACATACGTAATAGTAGTCCAAGTTACAGAATACTAGCATTTTTTGTTAGTACAAAAAAACTGAAATACCAATGTTTTAACTTATCCGCAAACCTAACAGGAAATTTGGACGCATTGCGCATTATCAATGTGCATAACTAGCAAAACACACGAACTGGCAACTATTTATTTAAAACGTCATCGCACGCGGCATTGCGGGTTGGAAAAGCGGCGGCGGTAATGTGCATCGGGTATCAACTTATCATTATGACTTGGCAAAAATATCTTACTAGATCCCAAATCCTCCGTCTTACTTGCACGGGCTTAGGACCGTCAAAATAAAGAATTTTTCTGTGTGTTAAGTTTGTCGAATGTTTTAAATTATGTCTGGGAAACGTGATAAAATTACAAAGTAGCACAGAAACTTTCTTTATTGAGGCGTATTTCAAAATTTTAAATCAACTTTATCTACACAAATATCGTTAAGTGCTCTAAAATGCGTCCAGAAACAATAGACAATGACCAGCATTACCCACCATCAGAACTTGGCACATACATAAAGTTAACATTATATACGATTTTTCCGGAGGTTATGAGTTTTAAATTTGGAACAGCTGTCAGATTCAAGTGGGGTGCCTATTCTGGTATCTATAAATAGTCAGCCAGTCATCAACACAATAAGTTAATTCAGTATATTTTTTAGTAACAATTGGACGATATTTTCATATCGAGTGACACAAGAATTCCTGCCTTTTGTTTATTGCCTTACAAGTGAAAAATTGTGAACAGTTGTAAATACTTTGTGATAATACTCATAATTATTTGATAATGAGTGGCAGTGACTCGGATAACGATATGAGCACTCCGCCGGACATACTCAATGCAGCTATGACAGCAACTAACAACCTTTTGCCGCAAAAGTCGAGAGCCAAGTATGAGAAGGCTCTGTTTCTGAACGCATCTTAGAGCACTTATGATATGTGTGTAGATAAAGTAGTGTATGCAACTATACGTAATCAGGCATTACGTACAGTTGCATAAACTATTATTATGTACAATGATTGGAATCAAAAAAACATACCTAATTAATGGAGTCCATTTCTCATGCTTATTAATTAATTTACATGAATGTTTCCTTCGATATTTCCCATCACAAGTTTTCACTTTTAAGATCATCAAAATGCTCTTATTATTTGACTTGGGCCTCTTCAACGTATACTCGCCGTTTCACCTCACCCCACAAAAAAAGTCACACGGGGTCAAATCTGTTGACCTGGCTGGTCATAACACTGGCATTTTCCAGGCGGGGCACACTTTGTTCAGCGTTAGAGTTTACTCTATACATAAAGCATTTTATCACGCTCACATGATGCTCCAGTACATCATGAATCAAGCGCCGAGCGCCTACTTTACGTATCGAGTAAACGCTAACTTAATCGTTACTTGCCAAATCATGACACTTGCCTTTTTCTTTGGCTTGTTAATCTCGCAACCATACTTATATTTATACAATCATATTTTTTCAGTTGAATATTGAAATACAGTTGAAGATTGGGAAGATACTTCAGCGGAAAGAACCTAATGAAAATGTAACGGAACACGTTTCAAGAAAATGGTATTGAACTTGGTGACAAGAAACATTCATATATTTTTAATTAAGTTACAATGTTTATATAATATTTAATTTTCGACATTATTATGAGCTGTGTTTTGCCGAATAAATATTGTTACTGAATACAAGTGATGAAAGTGAGCATTTTCTACATGAGTGTCGGTGATCGAAACCGACAAGAGTTAAAGAGGTCTACATTTCAACACCAACATCAAACTATATTATGCGAATGCATTATGCGAGAAAATATCTGCATACAGTACCAACCAGACTGTGCAGAAAAATAGGGGAGAGTGGGGTACAGTGAATAAAAGTGCACTGTGAATATGTTGCATTAGCTTTATTTATCGCTTTAATAATCCGGTATTCTTTTTTCACAAATTTGCTCATCTGTGTGATACTAATATTGGAGTAACTAAATAACGGAAGATACTTTCAATTATACCTGAAAAGTCTTGTTCTTGGTTTTTTTACCTCAAACTAGGAACTGTTCTGTGATTTTTCATTGAAGAGGTAACTTTAGTTCACTTTTTTATAATGAAAATGATTTTAAAGCTATATGTAAATTATATACTTGTGCTGGAAAAGGTATCTAGAAAATTACAAATAAAAATAACACCACTACAACATTTGTAAAAAAAAGGGATCCACTGTACCCAACTCTCCTCTACTATGAAAATTCAGTCTTGCACTCGCGCAGAAAAATATCACATTCTGTGGAGTGAAGTTCAGGTAGAGTTCTTATGAAAACTGTCACCACTCTTAGTAACCTCGTATGTCACTATTGAATCGGAACTGAGATACGTACGCACTATAGGAGTATCTTAAAGTCCGTTGGCTCAACTGCTACTTTTATTCCTATGTAAAATAAGAGTGACAGCTGGTAACCACAGTTACCAAAAGCTATTGAGTGGCTATTATGGATCGAATATTCGCTGTGTCGAAAATCGTAGAAATAATGTATCCTAAAATCAATATTAATGTTTCGATTGGACAATCGACGTATATTTGTGACCGCGATTGTCATCCCATAATTTCGGTCACAAATATACGTTGGCTCGACTGCTACCGGATCGAATATTCGCTGGGTCGAAAAGCGTATAAACGAGACCATAATTGTAATTGGTTACCGGCGCAAACATCACACTTGTAAACAAAATGTAAAATTTGTCTCACTTGTACTCTGTTTGGTTAGGTATTTTAAAAAGGTAAAAAATCTTGCACTATCTTTTTATTGAAAAATGCATTTAAAAATCCAAACTAGGTACTTAATGAATCAAAACAATGTAAATCACTGTATTCCTTTGTTATATTATGTATATTTGGTAAAACTTATTTTCTACTTGTAGTTTTCAATAAAAAGATACTGCAAGATTGTTTACCTTTTTTTTAAATATGTATCCAAACAGAGTATAGAATATAGAGCAAGAATATATTATGTATATAAAAACTATAATATGTATGTGTCAACCATTCGGCAACCCATTATCTCGATTACATCGTTAATAGTAGCCGCAAACTTAGGTATTAGGTACTATTCGTCATCTATTTACTGAACTATTCCTACATGGATATAAAATAATTTGTACATAGCACAGACGTTGATACAAGAACAGACGAGGCGATGAACTTTCGATACTCAACAGATTGAAACCTATGTTTTAGCTATGCATATATTTAGGCCACCAATATTTAAATTTAGCGAATATTAGTTCTCAGCAGAAGAGTACAGAAGAGTAGGTAGGTACTGTAGCCGTGCCATGAGCTGGAAAGTAAAGGATACGTAATTACGTAAGGTTTTACTCGATACGTGCATTCTATCGTGCTCGCGCTTACAAATAGGAGCGAGCGCGATGGACTGCTCAACGTATTTAATAAAACCTAATGTTACCGATACTTGTAAAGTCATGGTACGGCTACTGTTTATTATATTTACTGTATCGTTGGCCGGTAAGTTAGGGTTTTCGATCTTTTGCAGGCAACGCTATATAGGCGTGTGGTCCAAACAGCTGTCAGATTCATAGGCACTGAACATAAAATATTGAAATTCTAATTGTATTTGGAGGTAACCGTTATAATGGCGGGACCGGATCCTGAATTCGATCGATTCATATTGCATTATTTAGTACTGAATTTGTACTATTTAGTACCTGTTGTAAAAAAAATTGTACCTCTTCTATTTCAAAGTTATATTCAATCGGTCTGGTCCCGCCATTATAACGTTATAATGGCGGAACCAAATCCTGAATTTGATCGATTCATATTGCGTTATTTATTTAGTACTGAATTTGTACTTTTTGGTACCTGTTGTAAAAAAATTAGTACCTCTTCCATTTCAAAATTATACTTCAAACAGTCTGGTCCCGCCATTATAACGTTATAATGGTGGGACCAGGTCCTGAATTCTGTCCATATTCTGTCGATTCATATTGCATTATTTAGTACTGAATTAGTATACTGTTTGGTATTGATACCTCTTGTAAAAAAATTAGTACCTCTTCCATTTTAAAATTATATTTCAAATAGTCTGCTTCAAATGATCTGGCGGAACCAGACTATTTCAAATATAATTTTGAAATGAAAGAAGTACAATTTTTTTACAACAGGTACCAAATAGTACAAATTCAGTAAGTACTAAATAATGCAATATGAATCGACAGAATATGGACAGAATTCAGGACCTGGGTGCTTAGCCAAGTTGCCAATCGCTAGCGCCTGCTAGCGCAACGTAGTTTTCCCTCTTTGTCGCACTAATATGAAGGAGTGACAGAGAGGGAAAACGACGATGCGCTAGCAAGCGCTAGCGATTGGCAACTTGGCTAAGCATGCTGGTTCCGCCATTATAACGTTATAATGGCGGGACCTGACTATTTGAAGTATAATTTCGAAATGTCTCGCCATTATCGTTATAATTACATTTGGATCGTTACATTTGGAGTTTATTAATTTCATAAATGTATGACGACTAGAAAACGGTCTCCGAACTGAAGATTGGGCCCTAAAACAGGAACTCAAAATGACTGACACTAAACAAAATTACCAGAACTTTGTTCATTTCATCCTTTAGTAGATTGGCTACCAAACCAGCTTCGAAATGGGATTAAAATCCCAATAGGTAACTAGCTTTAAATCGGGACTTATCATTACCGGTTTGTAACCAGGTTTGTACCAAATCCAGATACGAGATGGGAAGGTTAGTCCCATTTCATCCTACCAGACGGGAAACTATAATTCCCATTTGGCAGCCAGCTATCAAATCCGAATACCAAACGGTAAGTACTAAAGGCATTTCATGGGAATTGACTCGGAAACGTTTATTTATTTTAGAAAACATTATTCCTAATGTAATGGTTTTAAGAATAAATAAACCACAAAATATATAGAAAATTCAATTCGCGTATTTATTTTGACAGTTTGTTGGTCCTTACGCCATATCACCGCCCCAGTGTCAGAAAAAAATATTAAAAACCCTCACTGAGGAAGCGGCAGTGTGAACAGCCAACGATCATCTACATATATATAGGTATATTTGTTAATTCTACTGACATAGGATCTATATCTACTCTTTGTTTAGTGAGCGAGAAAAAAGTCGACAAATCATCCCTTACTCGCCTCCTGTGGAACCAGTAGCCGTACCATGAGCTGCCCCTGCGTTATTAACGCGGACTTACATAGGTGCTTTCTATACGGGTGGCTCGCCCCAAGACGCAATTACGGGCGGGATGGAAAGTAAGTCCGCGTTAAAAACGCAGCGGCAGCTTATGGTAAGCACACAGTGCCTGAAAGTATCCTTTTCCTCTCTAGTACGTTTTGTAGATACTAGGTTCAAGAAGTACCTACCTACCTACCTTCAAAAATTTATAATAATACATTCTGTTGCAATGCTATCAGACAAACATCTACAGCTAGGAAAACAGCCACTATCAACCATTTGACCATTGCCGTCGGCTATACTAAAAAGGTGGCCAAGAAACAAATACCTACATTCCCGTGAGGTTGGAATACAGAGTCCCTCTAGAAGGTTTTTAAATGTTTCAGAGCGGTCGATAATAGTACATTGTGCATCTAGGGAGGTAAGTACAGTATCACTAACGAGAGTGTTAGAAGCCCGACGCCGTAGGCGGAGGGCTTTTGATGACTCGAGTTAGTAGGTATGCCTCTTACCGATTGTGATGCATACAATGTTTTTATAACACTTGCGGACAAAGAATATGTTATGAGACGAAATATTGGTATTCCCTAAGGAATTTCGCTTTTCTATTACTCCCACTGCAATATGCACAAGCAATGGCGCGCTTAGAAAGCAAATGTGATGAAAAATGTTGAAACCGCGTAAAATAGGTAGGTATTAGCTACTGTAACATGCCTAGGTAGTAGGTACTTCTGAAACATGAACTAAACTCTAGGGGATCTAACTACTCTGCATCCTAATACTCCTGAAACCTCTCTGACAACGGAAATACAACACCTTGTTTATATTATTATGGTATAAAGCATCCGAAAATTGAGCGTCCAGCTGTGCGCCTGTGCCTGGAAAATCTTCGTTGCGTTTGTATTTAAGTAAGTACTCGTATCTAACCTACTTTGAATTGATATCGAACAATCTAATTAGCATCTTATGGGATGGTAGGCGAAAATGTAGGTAAACTTAGACAGGATAACACTATCCTTACATATGATGTAATGTAAAATGTTAGTTGGAGACTAACATAGTAGGTATATAGGCTAACATTTATTAATATAAATGTTACTCAAACAAGGTCTAAAATCTAAATGTCCGATAAACCACTAGTACATCATCAGTATCGTAGTTAGTTGGTAATAAAGCAAGTCGGCAAATGTCCATCAGATCATTCAATTTGGTCTACTACTACGTGTCTAATGTATATATTTCTTCAATCTTCTAACTCCATAGAACTACCCAAAATACCGCTACACATTTTATTACTTATTATACTTGAGGCCCTAGCACATCTTGTACAACAATATTGGCAGCAATTTGTGACCTGCTCGCAACTTCTCATCTCTTTTGAATCAATGTAATCAAAAAGGGACGGGTAGCCGCGACAAGGTTCCTGTCATGCACGATATGTGCTAGTGCCGTTGATCAAGTATAATAATATGAATTTCTTAGGTCAATCTATACTCGTAATTATATTGCCACATTGTTCCTAGCGAATAGAGACCCGCTGCGGTAAATACTAGTGTTTTGGGACATAAGTAACTATCTTTGATAACTATTTTATTTACCAGTAAGTAGCTGTACCAAAAAAAATACTCTAAAGAGTTGTACAATAACGGCGACGGATAGGTATTATCCTAAGAGTACGGGAATAACTTCTTTACTACAGCTGTTGTTATATCTGTACAGTTAAAAGTAGGGATTTTAATACCAAACCAACAGTTGGTTTTGCTTCACAAATATACAATACAATAATATATCAAGTCATTTCCTAAATGGCGCCCTCTAGTTAGAACTTAGACCATTTAGAAAAGCTATTCTTTTAACTGGCGCCATCTAGTTTATCTATGAGTAATGATTGTACAACTGACATTGGGTACTGACGGGAGGTGTAGTAGTGTGCGTTACAGGGTAAAATTACATAATTTTCTAGTTTTTGCATTATTGCGATTTAGAAGAACAGTATTTTGTGCAGGTTGCTATCAATTTGTACATTAGATTTTTTGCTCCTTGCGCGTATCTCAAAACATGTTAACTCTGATCTTCGGTTTAGCAGAAAATGACGAAAATATGGTGTTTGTGCAATTGTAGCGCCATCTTTTAGCAGATAAGCGGCAGGGATAGGGTCGAATCCACCTTAAATAATTCATATTTATTAGTATTAACAATACACGATATGTGTCAAAGACGTCAAATGCTATGGAAAGTCAGCCATATTTGTTTGCATTTTTTTCAATTCTATTGACGATTGTAGTATAGAGAGATTCAGTACCTCCCGCTGCACCGTATGCAAGTAGCTCTGCAGCAACCTGACAGCATCCTCGGCCCCCAAGCCGGTGTGAGGCCGCAAGAGGGCTTCGTCCACCGAGCTGAACCCGAGCAGTAAGTACACGCCTTCAGGGAGCTTGTATTCTCCTGGAAATTATACGGGGCCTGGTAAGACTTATTGGTGGAAGGTTTAGGTTTAATCATAAAGGTACAGATGTAGTGAGAAATGACTTGCCTTCGGAAACGTTCGTCAACGTCATGCTGTTTCAGTCTATCTCACTGAGACTGACAGTAATAGCTGTCATGCTACTTCAGTCAGACTCGGTGACACTGCTGAAACAGCATGTGTTTACGAACGTTTCCGAAGGCAAGTAATTTCTCACTACAGGTGTATTTGTTTAATTTATGGTTTAACTAGCGACCCGCCCCGGCTTCGCACGGCTACTATACTTACATAAAAACCTTCCTCTTGAATTACTCTACCTATTTAAAAAAATCTCATCAAAATCCGTTGCGTAGTTTTAAAGATTTAAGCGTACAAAGGGACATAGGGACAGAAAAAGTGACTTTATTTTATACTATGTACTTAGTGATGAACGATTACTTTTCAAAACAGAGGTGGACTGTTTTGGTCCAATTTTTATATTTGTCTTCTGTATCTAATCTTTATTTACGCCTCCCAACCCATTACCAGTCCCAATACGTTTAGACATTTATTTATAAATTTCAAGGTAATGACCACATTAAATATTTTTTTGTGACAAACGGCATACGAAAGGTTCATCACAGATAAATCTCTAAATTCCATTTATTCTTCTTTAAACTCCATTTCGTTGGGTACAAAAACAAATCAACCACAGGCGATATCACGATAAAGATTAGGCTCCGGCCTCGATAGGCCTGGTACGCGAGAGAGTAGCACTTGCAGGACATTTGGAGTCTACGGTCGCAGACGCACAGGTCCGTACACTTGGCTAGCTCGGCTGATCGGTAAAACCTAATAAGAAAAATACTTCAGGGAGTATAATAATACATCTTACCAGGATTAGTCTTCATGCAGATAACCGACCCCGAATAGCAGTAGCATCGGCCCCGATAGGCCTGGTACGCTGGAGCGGCGTGGGAATAGTGGGCAAGACGACACAAACATGGTGCTCCGGCTCGAATGATGAACGGTAGAACCTTATGAGGAAAATACTTCAGGGAGTATAGTAAAATATCTTACCAGGGTTAGGCCTCATGCAGATAAACGACCCCGAATAACAGTAGCATCGGCCCCGATAGGCCTGGTACGCTGGAGCGGCGTGGGAATAGTGCGCGAGACGAGACGAACATGGTGCTCGAGGAACGCAAGCCACCTTGCAGGATACTTGGAGGCTGTGCTCGCAGACGCACAGGTCAGTACACTCGGCTAGCTCGGCTGAACGGTACAGCTGGAAAAGGATGACCATTGATTGGGTATTTCTTCAAGCGTTTCAAGGTGCATTCAAACCAAAACAGCATCCGCTGTTCTATCCTCCGTTCTACGAAATAAACCAATCACGTTTTGTGTAATGATCGAATTTCGTAGAGTGGGGGGTTAGGATAGCGTATGTTCGTTTGGTCTGAATGCACCTTACGATGCCTCATTAATTTGGTCACAATTTTTTAGAAGTGGCGGAATATTTTGCGTGATGGTAAGCGTTCACCGCTGCCCATGGACACCTGTAATATCCGAGGTATTTCAAGGCAGCCAAAAAATAAGCTAAACTATCCCTTTCTACAAAACTGAAGCCATATTAATAAGGCATCTGAAACGCACTAAGAAATATCCTATTAATGAGTAGAATCAATTTCAAATAATACCGCTTCTAGTAATGCGAGGTTATGGTGTAAGTCATAATTAGGCATCGGAGCTTTCATCGCACGGTAATTTATGGCGAATGTCGACTCCATAGCTTGCTATTAGTCTTACCGTGCGATGAAAGCTCCGATGCCTAGTCATAATCGATCAATACATTCTAATTGACAATTGTTCCTTATGGATATCGACAGTGAAAGGCGCATTTTTGCTCTTATCGTCCGGGATTTGGTCATGACTTCATGTCATGAGTCAATATATTTGAACATGAGAATACCTACGTTTCTACGTCATCGTCATTTTAAGAAGGAAGTTCCAGATTACAGGGTGCTTAGCCAAGTTGCCAATCGCTAGCGCTTCATCGTTAATCGCAGCTAATTTTAACTGTCTTTGTCGCACTAATATGAAAGTGTGACAGAGAGGGAAAACTACGTTACGCTACTAAGCGCTAGCGATTGGCATCTTGGCTAAGCACCCTGGAGTGGAGGGAGCTTATGTAGGTCAATCGATCGGAAAAAATCCTATGTTCGTGAACAGAGCGTGTTTTGTGTTACTTAACTGGATAGGTACTGGAATGTCAAACGTACGGAGATTTTTATAACATCGCATGCATAAGTATAATAATTAAATTACAACCACGATTTTACTTAAAATTTATACGATATTTCCACAAATCGTTGCCAACAAAATTACGAGTAAACGTATACTTTTTCAAATGGCTCCTTGCTTGTAATATGTATTTTTAGTCATTTGAGGAAACTAGGAGACTAATCTCTTTTAGTCACAAAAAACACTTGAGGTTATAATAATATTTGTAAAACTATCTAGCGACTGCGACTGAAGGTATCATGTTATTCTGGCCTAATAGAAAAAGGCTCGGGAATTTTAACCTAATTGTCAAAAGAATAGTCACCATTTCACCAACTTCGTTTACTTCGAATTCGAAAGGTCAAAACAAAAGCGAATCTGTTACTAGTTCGCAAAATTTTAATTCAGCTGTAGGTATTTGACTTTCCTGGCGGATTTACCTGATAAATTGATAAAAATTGGTAGGCTGGTGGAGTCAAATGTCCCAAAATCGTTGTATGAAACATTACTTTTTCGTTACCAAAAACGTATAGGAACCAGGTAATAAAATAAACTTAAAACAAACTTTCTGGGACATTTTATGAAATGTGGTGGATCTTGACTCGACCAGCCTGTCAATTTTTATCAATATTGTAGACGTGATCCATAAATATGTTCAAACTTTTTAAGAATTGCTCATCTGCGTTACATTTGTTAGCACTAGGTCAGAGCAGTAGGTACACATGCCACATAGTTTTGCGGCAAGTATAGTCGTTTATGTTTAACTGCTATTTTCTTTTTTTTATTAATAAGGTTAAAAAGGTTGCTAACTTGCCAGTAGTTTTAAATTATGTTACTAACCGTGACTTCACTAATGGCTTCAATGGAAGACCAGCGCTGGGCTGTGCTTCAGCCCAGTAATAAGCTGAATTGGAGACCATTTTGTGGCACTTAGTTTTTTTACTTGCATTTATGTTTATATTTGTTTTAATGTCTATGTTGTGTCATAAATAAATGATTTTTCTTTCTTTCTTTCTTCTTCTTTCTTTTACTACGGTTTTAACTTAGTATCTAGATACGAACCCTCCTCGTCTCCCCCATCTTAATATACTGCGCCTCATCATCGCTCTCCGGTTTCTTAACGATGCAATACTTCGTCGGCTCCGGTGTCGTCGTCGGCCGCGTCGTTGTCGTCGTCGTCGTCGTAGTTGTCGTGGTTGTCGTCGTGGTCGTCGACTCTGTCGTCGTCTCGACGATGACGGGGGCGACGGGCTCGGAGATCTCTTCGGGGATCTCTGGGCGGATCGTCTGGTCGGAGCGGGTGGTGATCGGGCTGAGGCGGTTGTCCTGGAAGTATAAGGTCTAATGTTAGATTGGATTGTGAAAAAAAATTGTCTGATGTTTAAGTGTTTGTTTGTGTATCCATTAAGAAGACTTGCCACTTTAGTTAATAAGGAAGCTGCAATCGTTGCCTATCATGGTTACGTGGAATCCGTGCTCAGATATGGACTTATCTTATGGGGCAATTCTTGCGAAGCTAACAGGGTTTTCATTAGCCAAAAAAAATGTATTCGCGCAATTTGTAAGAAACCACCTCTTACGTCATGTCGAGAATTATTTGACAGCCTAAAACTATTGACATTACCAGCTTTATACATATTTGAAATGGCAAAATTTGTAAAGCTTAATTCTCATCTATTCAAAGAACTTAGAAATGCATGTAAATTCAACACGAGATATCCTACGAGACTAGTTCAGCCAAAAACTAGTTCTATGTTATGTATTAAAAATTGTTACTGCATGGCTATAAAAACATACAACCGCATCCCAGCAGACATCACAAGCTTGCCATACAACTTGTTTGTGCGTAGACTATTTACTTGGCTACCTGAAAAACGATTTTACTCAGTCAGAGAATTCATGTCATACAAAAATCCAGCTGTCTACTTTTGACTTAAACATGTGAAATTGCTGCAATTTAATTTAGTTTAGTTTTTACTTTTTAGTTCATAAGTTCCAGAATGATTTGCATGCTACTGTGTAGTAAAATGGTCGATCTCTATTTTTAATGTACCTGTCATCTTATACTGTACACTATTTTCTGCAAATAAAATATCTTATCTTATCTTATCTTATCTTAATCATTTGGCAATAGGTAGGCGGGTAGTTCTATGCGATTATTCAGTCGCAACAATCAAGTCATTACCATTCCCAAATTATTGACGAACTGCGTATAAATAGTGGAGTCATTTTCGATTATCTTGTAGCAGACGCATGTATGTCTGCTATTCTTGCATAATAGTCTCGTTTGCTTTTATAAAACGGTAACTACAGTGGTGATGGTAATGAACAAAAAAATCACGTAACAAAATCGCATAGAAACACCGAGGCAGTCACTCTCCTGAAGCCGATAAGTATTGTTTGTGCCTTTCGATTTTATCATTATGCCTATAAGACCGAATGCGGCAAAACATACTACTTACAAAACAAACATACATAAAAGGCTTGCTAACAATAACTTAGAAGAATAAGGGGGTATCCTTATAAGTCCCAGTGCTGATAAGCCCTAAGTATCGTTTGTTCCTTTCGGTGTTATCAAGTAAGATGGGGCTATTTGAGATCCTCTACTGGACTATTTAGTACTAAGGACAAAATAGCATTTCAATCTGATTTCTTTTTAGCATTGAATTATTCTGAAAATATGTGGTTCCAGGTATAATATATTTGTTCCAAATATTGCGATAGTAACATTTATTTGGGCCTAAAACCATTAATTTCCATGTTACCAAATAGCCCTCTGGGTCTCAAATAGCCTCATCTTACGTATGTATAAGACCGAAAGATACAAGCGATACTTATCGGCTTGCTAAGTTAGGAGGCGTTTTGAATAAGCAGAATAATGTTTACTTTACTTTTCGTGCATTCTACGAAAAAGTCCACCGATGTCCCATACGAACACGGTTTTCCTCAAAATTGTGGGCTTATCGAAGTCCTCTTTCGTGACTAGAGGATTGACAAAAATTGCTCAAAAATATATACAATAAATAATTAATATATTTAAATTACTAATTAAAACTAAAATTATCGAAATATACACGCGTTTGTACGGGACAGTCCATGGAAAGCTCCTTTTAGTGAATACATTTCTTTTCTTTCTTACCTGTATGCTTAGCTAAGTTGCCAATCGCTAGCGCTTAGTAGCGTATCGTAGTTTTCCCTCTCTGTCACTCTTTCATATTAATGCGACAAAGACAGTTAGCTGCCTTTCGCTTACGATTGACGATGAAGCGCTAGCGATTGGCAACTTGTCTAAGCACCATGGGGCGGCTGCAGGATAACCTGTGCCACATGCGTGGTGTGCCAGTGGTGGTTGGTGGTGTATGTCTTCACGTGGTAGTCGCTCTGAGACTCCGCTGGAGGAATAAGGATGTTTACCTGGGGCTGTGGGATGACCTGCGCCACATGCGTGGTGTGCTGGTGGTGGTTGGTGGTGTGGTGTACGGCTGGCGGGGCGACGGTGACGATGCCGTCGTCGTACAGCGACGTGGTGATCAGGTTGCCGTAGGTCTTCACGTGGTAGTCACTCTGAGACTCCACTGGAAGAAAAAGAGATTGAATAAAAAAGGTTGGAATTATTTTATAGTATACAATGATTAAACAGGCTGTCTACCGTTTACAGTGAAATATCACGGTGTGGCACTTTAAAGTGCACTGTGATATATCATATCGCGTGTGTCACCTCGCCTTAAATTAAAGCTTAATTGGAAGCTGGTCAGACAGAAAGGACAATATTAATAAAAATTGCAACAGTTTCGTCTCTTTCGCGGGTTATTAAGTCTAGTTACTAAAAGTAAGCCTTATCCCCGTGCATGTATTACAAAAATTTACACAATTAACACTTGGCCGATGTAAGGATTTAGCCACAAAATAATCGTACAGTTGCCCAAAGTTCATCCCTCTACAAGCCTAAGCTACGCGTAGTTGAGTTCCCAACACTGTTCTCCATCTCTTATCATTATATTATGACCGAAACACTCACAGGATTCAGCCACAACAGCCTTTGCCATCCAAGGCAGTCATACAACTGCGCGAAGTAGGTCCCCTGCAAGCGCAAGTCGTCCCCAACTCGGCTCTCTATTACACATAATGTACGTCCCGCTTACCAAAGTTCCAACGGATTCAGCCACACAGCCTTTGCCATCCAAGGCAGACGTACAACGCGACGTCCGTGACCCGTAAAGCGTGTAGCTTAGGCCCCAACCCTGCTCTCCATCCCATCATGTCGTATGCACTAAGTACTCACCAACGCAAGGATTGAGCCACAACAGCCTTTGCCATCCAAAGCAGTCGTACAACTGCGAGAAACCGGTCTCCCTGCAAGCGCAAGTGGCGCGTTGCTATGTCCACAACTCAGCTCTCTATTACACATAATGTCTCGCTTACCAACGCTAGGGTTCAACCAAAGCAGGCTTTGCCATCCAAGGCAGACGTACAACGCGACGTCCGTGACCCTAAAGCGTGCAGCTTAGGCTCCAACCCTGCTCTTCATCCTATCATGTCGTATGCACGAACCACTCAACGACGCAAGGATTCAGCCACAACAGCCTTTGCCATCCAAGGCAGTCATCCAACTGCGAGAAGTCGGTCCCCCTGCAAGCGCAAGCGGCGCGTAGCTATGGCCCAAACTCAGCTCTCTATTGCATATAATGTACGTCTCGCTTACCAACGCAAGGATTCAGCGACAACAGCCTTTGCCATCTCAGCTCTATGTCTCCAACTCAGCTCTCTAATACACATAATGTACGTCTCGCTTACCAACGCAAGGATTCAGCCACAACAGCCTTTGCCATCCAAGACAGTCGTACAATTGCGCGAAGTCGGTCCCCCTGCAAGCGCAAGCGGCGCGCAGCTGAGTCCCCAATACGGCCAACACGGCGGCGCGGCACGCGGCCGGTGCGCCCGCGCAGCCCTGCGTCACGGCGTCCACGGCGCACCATTGCTCGTAGTTCTCTAGACGGAGTCTGGAAAATTAAAAAAAAAAGTGAATTATGCTGTCGACACATTGATTAGGGTGTACCAAAGCGTATGTCAGAGTTAAATCGTTCGCTAAAAATATTGTAAGGGAAGTTTCATAGTAATCTGTCAAGTGTGATAAGATTGGTAAGGACAAACCGCACTTATAACAGCTTTGAGACAATTCATTATCATTTCATCAGTCATACCGATATTGAACTGACTATTATTTAAATTATTTGTTTTTGAATGATGAACGCAGTAGGCGTAATTTTTTTCTAACGAAGTTTGGAAGATATCTTCATGTAAGTAACACGAAAATATGTCGACAGTGTTGTAGTCACCAACTCCAGTGAGTATTGTAAGACTACTAAATGATTGAAGTGTCATTGACCATTGATTTATTGAACACGGATGATGAGCAATATAATTAAAGTGGACGTTTGCCCACCAGCAACCGTAAATAGTAGTTTTACTGATCCACTTGGCCGGCGACGCCAGCTTGGTGATTAAAGGCATTCTCCCCTCTTAATGTGCATAGGTACCTAAAGGTAAAGAGGTCTACGTCCAGCAGTGGACTGAGATAAGCTGATGTAATTTACACACACACATTACAACACGCTAGAAAGCTTATTGATGTACACTCCTTAGCGCTTAGATATTTTCATGTATTTATACAGCGTGGGTATTTGATACGGGCGAATAATTAATCCAGCTATAATATCTGATCCTACGAGTCGTATAAGATAACCATTTCGTTAAATTTTGTTGTTGATTAGGTGTAATGATTTTTCTAAAGTGCAACCCAGCAGCAATGTATGCCGGCCAACTGACATGAGACTCGTATGACGTTTAGATACTTATGTCTACTTTAGTAATGTGGCTACCAGTGGATGCAATACATTGCGGGCTCAATTATTTTGTATGAAAAAAAAAATACCTTAATTTCTAAAAAAAATTTATGTAAATAGGTTCCCTAGGTCCGATAGTAATCGCCACTAAAATATTCGCCCGTATCAAATACACACGCTGTAGACAGAGGTACAGATATTGCTTAGATAACTTAGATTGCATAATCATGACTGTCAATTAGTGACCTACTGACCTACTGAAGGGTCGGAACACTAAAAACCAATTTGCATAATGCATATTCTAACAGGTAGATGTTGGATCCACTAACCCTTTTACTTCAGGGTGGCAATAAGTTGACAGAATTCAAATCCTTAATTTACCCATAAATATGGGTTTTCAGTAGGTAGTTAATAGTTTACTAATTTCACATCAAGAGATTATTATCAAGAGACAAAGTGCCTGGAGATTTTATAATAGTTAGAAAAGCTCTGTTTTTCCAATTCGAATACTATATTTATATGTATATATTTTTCACTTGGGAAGATCTATGCGTACTTCGGTTTATATTTTTATATAATGTAATTTCAGGTTAGTTTTGATTTTGTGCGTTTGAGTGCAGCGATAATACTTATAAATCTTAAAATATCTCTAATATCTGTGTGGGACTGTGTTTCTCATTATATTTCTTTAGAGCCTCATTATATTTCTTAGAAACCTAGTTAGTATTTCATTCTCATAACAAGAGATGCAAAATCCTAAACCATCTGAAACAAATCATTTCCTTAATTTACAATTTTTTTAATGTTGACAAGATTTGTTTAGTTTAGAAAACATGAATAGTATGAAACTTCTTAAAATATCGCGAATCTGCGAGCAAACCACTTTTCAGGGGTAACAAAATTTGACAATCATCCGACCGATGGCTCAAATAGAAAAGATAACTCTCAAAGAAACGCTCAAAAGCAATCAAAAATTCACCCAAAAAACGGCGCAGTAATCATTTATGATTCCAACCTAAATAAAAAATAGCCCGAAATCCCCCGCATTCCCTTCAAAAGGTAAATAAATATCTAATGCCGAGCGAGAATATGCGAAATCTCGACGAGGAATAATTCAGCATCCATTTACAGAAGCCGATTCGCAGATTGGGAAACAGTTGCATCACTGTGACAAGCCGTAATACCCTGCTGACGAAAATGACCTGGTAAAGGTCGCGGGAGTCCGCTGGATGCGGGTGGTAATTGGTAATTGTGGCATTTTTTTTTATGTTGGCACAATAAAGTGGCTCCACTCCACCTGATCGTAAATGAAAAGTAGAGCCCAAATCGCGGCGGCAACGAACAGGAGACAATCCGTAACCTGTTAGTGTTAGTTGCCACCGCCTTGCTGGCCCGCTAGATGCTTCTTCACGCTTCGTTTAAAGGGTCCCAACTTAAAAAATCTTTGGCAATCTTTGGGAGAGGCCTACTCGTATGTTCAGCACGTCTTTCGGTTGATATGACGATGAAGCTGGAGGACCCATCTTCAAATCCTGGTAAGGACATTATATTTGTGCGAGGATTGAGAATATTTGAAGGGCCCGCGAAAGAACATGTCATGTGGGACAATCGTAACTAAAGTTAATTTAACTAATTGCAATTTTTCTTTATAGATTTTGTAAAAACCTATTACTGTGCTGCTTTCGATAAATCAAACAATGTTCTATACTTCACAAGTTAGATCTAAGAAATAAATTAAGAGAAATTACATTTGTTGCATTTAGCGTATATTTGCATTACTCCCGCATTATTTTACTTGCATATTCCTTGTGAAATTCATAAACAATTTCACGGAAAAGGCGTATTAGACGACATCATTATTAAGCATAATTACGATTGTGGAACAATGTTGTTATAAATGTTTTTTTTTTTTAAGTTGGCCAGCAGTTTAAATACGAAATAAAATACGACACAGCGCGCACGTTGTCACTATTAAAAGAAGTTGACAATATTATAATATTGTTAAGGGGTATGAGGAGGTACCTCTTCACAAAGTTGCAGTTTCCTAATATTTATATAACAGAGAACTAAAATCGTCATCTTAAAAGCTAAACTTGCATGGGAAGATATTTCGTTCCTCGTTTTTAGAGTTCCGTAGCCAAAATGGCAAAAACGGAACCCTTATAGATTCGTCATGTCCGTCTGTCCGTCTGTCACAGCCGATTTACTCGGAAACTATAAATGCTACAGTAACGAAATTTGGTAAGGATATGTGTTGTATGAACCGCTACAGGATTATGATACTAAATTGTAAAAAAAAACCATTGGGGTGGGGGCCCTCCATTAGGGTGTTTCACTTTTGTATGGGCAAAAAAAAATGTTGATATTTTCCCTGACTTTGCTCACGCCCTAAGTTTCTCTGATATAAAAATGATATATATAAAATTTTATTGAGATTGGACAACGTTTAAAGGTTGCACACTTTTGAAAGTAAAGCCAAAGCCCCATACATTACGAAAAAAAATACTTTGTTATAAATTAATCAAATATAATGAACCAACACTAAAAAAGAATGAAAAAGTCGAATTTAATGTCATATATTAAAAATGAGAACTTATTCTTTGGAAGTAGGTATAAATTAAAAAAAATATTTATAGGGCACTTTTATGAAAACCTAATTCCCAGTGTTTTACTAGATTCATAACTATAATAGATTAGTGTACTATATGTAAACATCCAATTATGGCCTAAAATTAAGTGAAAACCGGGATCTAGGTTACTTTATAAATAATACCATATTAAGGTTAAAGTAAATTCACACACGTGCTTAAAGAATAAAATCTTTTTTTTATATTTGACGATAGAATCTACTTTCCCAAGTAATTTTAGTGTTGGTTCATTATTTTTTATGAATTTATAACAAAGTAATTTTTTTCGTAATGTATGGGGCTTTGGCTCCACTTTCAAAAGTGTGCAACCTCTAAACGTTATCCAATCTCAATAAAATTTTAAATATATCATTTTTATATCAGAGAAACTTAGGGCGTGAGCAAAGTCAGAGAAAATTTCACAATTTTCAAAAATGAAACACCCTACCCTCCATACATGTAACTGAGGGATAGAAAATTTTTTTTTGTTGTATATAAGCGTGTGGTATTAATAGAAAGGTCTTTGAAAATGAGACGAAGGTTTATAAATCTTATTTTTATTTAAGCAAATCGTTTTCGAGATATCAGCTCTCAAAGTCTGAAAAATGTGTCCCATCTTCTATTTTTTAAACTACACGATTTAAACTTCTAAAAAAATATATAGGTTGATTTAACTGTATTTTTATGATAATAAATTGATAATGGTACGGAACCCTTCGCGCGCGAGTCCGACTCGCACTTGGCCGTTTTTTTTTTATAATTTATGAATGGCACTAATGACAATGAAAATAATAGTCAAGTTTATTTATTTAGTAACATGAAGGCATATCCAATTTATCGATAAGGTCAAATATAATCTTTGCATTTTTGCAACCAGCCCTACTGCCCGGAAATGCTTCTAAGTGGGAATCCACGGCTATTCGATAAATTAACAAAATACGAAAACTTGGAGTCTTAGTGAAATATTAGCCCTTGATTTGGTAAGAATTGATTATGGTATCTGTACAGTCGACGTCAAAGATATCCTTGTGGTTTAAGTGCCAAAAATATATTTACATGACGTTGTTATCAAGGCGATAAAGTCGTGTGTATTTTGGGCTCCTAAACCGTAACGATATCTTTGACGTAAACTGTACAAAAATTACTATCCTTTTATATGTCACTCTCTCTCATTGTCAGAAATCTAGTTCATCATTTGTTTCAACTACCCATTTGTACCTACGTCAATTTAATTATCATATTTTTAATGTGCAAGTGCATTAGCCGTTCTGTTAACTGCTGCATCGCAACGCGAAGGTAGCAGCGAAATATCTGGAAATCCATCGCTCTGTTTGCCCGCTACAAACCTCGCTAGGACTCACCTGAATTAAAACACATTTTCTCATTAATTTCATACCTTAGCTACGAATTTCGGTACTTTTAAAGACCTATGTTCAAACTAAACACGACTCTAGGATTGTAGCTTCTAGCAATTACTACTAAAATAGCATGTTGGAGTTTTTGCTAAATTATTTCTAGCAGTGCAAGCGTGTGTATTTGAGAACTAAAGTGAACTATGAACCTGGTCGATCGAGCGCAATTTTAAGATGTATACTTGTTGCACTGCTTCTGAAATAGAGTGGATTGTATTGTATTGGGTCTGTGTATTTCTAGATTTAAGTTTTCGCGTAAAATAGTGAAAGGTGAGGCGAATACGTAATGTATCTTGGCTTAACAATCTCATTGTTTTTTTGTTTATATTTCGATCTTTTGTTTTCCACTTAAATTATGACTTATTTCTATTTATCCCGTTTTTTTTTTCGATTTATCAGTTTGGCATAGAAACTTTAGGTTCATGGGGCCCCAGCGCACGCAAATTGTTTGCTTAAATCGCGAAACGTCTGGTTGACGTAACTAAGTACCGAAGAGCTAGCGACTTCCTCGCACAACGCATCAGTATTGCGATACAGCGAGGAAATGCCGCCAGCATCCTCGGTACAATGCCACAACGGCCAATCTTAGATAGTTATAGTTATAGGTTTGGTTAAGTAGATTAGTTAGATTTAATCTACCTATGTATTTTGGTATGGTTTTGGTTGGCCTAAGCTGGAGGGAGGCTAAAGGTGTTGCTGAGGACAGAGAAGCGTGGCGTGATCTTGTGAAGGCCATTTGTACCTCTGGGGTGCCTTAGGACGACAACAATCTATGTATATAAATTGTAGTATTGGAAAAAAAATGTATCAGTGAAGCCTTAGATACTTATACAAAATAATAGGAATCTGCATTAGGTTCTTACGTAGAAAAAGACCGACTCTTCGTAACCACTTCGACTGTTCGTTGCCGCCGCGATTTTGGGCTCTACTTTGCACTTACGATCAGGTGGAGTGGAGCCACTTTGTTGTGCCAACGTTATTTTTATTGGGTCGGCAACGCGCATGTGACACCCTGAGGTTGCAGGCGCCCATAGGCTACGGTGACTGCTTTCCATCAGGCGGGCCGTATGCTTGTTTGCCACCGACGTAGTATAAAAAAAAAAATAAAAAAAAAACCATAATCGATAAAAGTTTTTTCGCTCTAGAGTTGTGGTGTTGAGTCACCTACTTTAGATAAGGACTTGAAAGAAAGTAAATACATTTACTTAACGCCACAAATAATACAGTAAGGAAAAGACACAAAATCAAGACCTTTCAAGAAGTTTTCAAAGATTTTGACATGTTTGGGTTCAAATCCTTGAAAAACTTTTTTTTTTTACATTGCTGGGAGACTCTGCATGAACTTCCAACCAATGTATGAGGACATCCAAAGGAGAGGCCTAGTTTCAGCAGTGGACGTCTTCTGGCTGAAATTATTTGTCTCTTAACCTCCTGCCGCCCAGACAGTAATATTTGACAATGAAATTTGAATTGACATTGTAGGAAACAGAATAAAATTTCTTTTGTTTCAGGAGACCTTTTTATAGGTCTCTGGGCGGCTAGAGGTTATTGCGTCCATACGCATAGGCTATTCTGAAAGGCCAGTGGTGGTGTTCGTGTTGTCCAGCAGTGGACTGATGTAGACTGGATGATGAGTGTACTCACGCAGATTGCCGTTATGGTGGTGGCTTAAGATTATATTTTTGGTTATCCCTTCGTCCACGATCCGTGACAAATACGAGTCCGTTCATAGCAGATTATCCTGCCGTCATTACATAGTATATACCTACATAGGGACAGAAAAAGTTGATTTTATACTATGTAATGACGGCAGGATAATCTGCTATGAACGGACTGATAATCTGCTATGCGTAGTTTTAAAGATTTAAGCGTACAAAGGGTTGTACGCTTAAATCTTTAAAACTACGCAACGGATTTTGATGAGTTTTTTTTAATAGGTAGAGTAATTCAAGAGGAAGGTTTTTATGTAGGTATAGTATAGTATCCGTGCGAAGCCGGGGCGGGTCGCTAGTATGATTATATTTTTGTTTATCCGTTCGTCCACGATCCGTGACAAATACGAGTCCGTTCATAGCAGATTATCCTGCCTTTATTGAATAAACTAGGGAATGAAATAGCCCGCTCCAAATGCTCATTGCAAATGCTATTGAGTGCATTCAATGTTTCCGCCCAACTACGCGCGATCGGGAGAATTGTGTTCGAAAATCCGTTGGACGAATCGAAATTACATCGAAAATGTATGAGAAATAGCTGAGCTAAAGTCGGACCACATTTACTCTTATTTTTTATTTTTTTATTTTATTGGTATTAAGGATAACAACAGCCGTAAATAATACTAAACATTACTTCTTAAGAATAAAAACTTAGGCCAATAACAGTCATCCATCGGTTAACATTATCTTATAATTACACACAATTTAACCCTTCATAAGGCTGACATTTCTATAAAGTGAATGGAATGTCAGTCTTACTCATTGAAAATAGAACACTTATTTGAAGTGCCATAAGTGGTTTCCAGATCGTCTCTGCCTTATAAAGGGTAAAAAAGAATAATAACCTATTGAGTAATGTTCAACTATACAAATGCTCGTACAAAATGAGTTAAACAAGATAAGAAATAGTACTGGTAATATAATGGACTAAGAATTATTGCAAACACACATCGCAATCAAGAAACTGCATTATATGCAGAGTCAGACACCAACAAATTTAAGCAAGATTTAAGTTATCTAAAATGTTTATACGTCAATATTAATTATTTAAACTAACCTAACGCACAAAAACACATATTACAAATTTAAAAATTTAAAGCCACCGTCAATTTATAATAATATTTTTTTATATTAATTTATATTAATATTCAACCACCTTAATAATTTGAAATCTGGTCAAAAAAAAAAAAAAAAAACACAAGCAACAACAATTCATATCTACGTGTTAATTTTTGTTTTGTCTGTTCAAGACAGAGTACACTTCATGTCTAAATTTATGCTTTGAACCCACAAATGGATCAGTTGTAAAAAAGTCAGTATTGTACAAAAAAGGAATCCGTGATAAGATGGCGTTAGAGCCATAGTTAGTTGAGTGAAGGGGAACATGAAATAGTGGTGTGTGCCGGGTCCGTCGTCTAGGGACTCGAAACGTAAGGCCGGATAGTAACTCAGGACAGTCTAATCGATTCCCAACAATATCATATAATAGGCACATGTCAGCAAGTTTGCGTCTGTCGTCAAGTGAAAGGAGATTATATATACGGCAGTGATCCTTATATCCAATAGAGGGTTTCTTAAATTTGTAGTTCAAGTATACCAAAAACTTTTTTTGGATTTTTTCTATGCGGTCTTTATGAACTGCATAACAAACTGACCAAACCGGTGATGCATACTCAAGAGTACTTCTCACATATGCATAATATACAACTTTTAGGCTTAACAAGCTTTGGAATGGTTTACATGTCCTCATGACAAAGCCCAGACTACGATATGATCTATTTACGATGGAGTCGACATGATTTCTCATAGTCATTTTGGCATCCAGTAATACACCCAAATCTCGCACAACATCGACTCTGTTCAACCTCACGCCGCCCAAGTTATATGAGAAATTGATTGATTTAGTAGTGCGAGTAAAACTTATGCACTGACATTTATTTATACTAATCGATATCATATTACGCGCATAATATTCGGCTAAGTTATTAAGATCGTTCTGAAGGAGCTCACAGTCGGCTATAGAATTAACACGCATGAATACTTTTTTGTCATCTGCATATAATAAGTGACGAGCAGTGGTAAAACAAGAGCCGATGTCGTATATATACGCATTATAGAAAAGGGGACCCAAATGGGAGCCCTGCGGCACGCCCGAGGGAACTCTGATATAGTCAGACCTGAATCCACCAAGAACCACGGCCTGAGAACGGTTAGTAAGGTATGATTTTACCCATCTGAGTAAATCTCCATGAATTCCAAGCGCCTGAAGTTTTTTGAGTAGTATGGCGTGGTTGACTTTATCAAACGCCTTTTCAAAGTCCGTATAGATTACGTCAACCTGACCACCTCCTTCCATCTGCGTTAAAACATAATTAGAGAAGCAGGCTAGATTTGATACTGTGGAACGACCTTTTAAGAAACCGTGCTGTGTATCCGAGATTCCTCGGGCTACAATGGGATAAATTTGTTTAAAAATTATAGACTCGAAAAGCTTTGCGATTGTATTGAGAATGGATATTGGCCGATAGTTATCAATATTGGACTTTGAGCCTTTTTTATGTATAGGAATAATGTTTGTTTATGTATAGGAATTCTCTTCCAACGAATGAACTGTTTAATCACACAAAAAGTGACTTTTTATAAAGTTGACGGTTAATTTGTCTAGAAGCGTTAATGTGTCCGTTTCTAGTTAAGAGCATATATTTATTTTATTTGTCAAATCCGCGTCAATGCAACCGTGTAGTTATTTATTGATTTGGTTATTGGTATTAATAGTACATGTGGTTTACAATCTTAGAAATTACTAATTGCCCTATAAAACTCTTCAGAATTTAACTGTATGATCCCAGACTTTTTTAGTTACATAATATGGGTATGCAAAGGTGCTAATTATTATATTACGTGCCTTCTAGGGAGAAATACACCAAACCAACCATCAACTAATATTTATCAACGTCAAACATCCGTAGCTTACGGTAGCTACTTACCATCAGGTGGTTTGTATACTTGTTTGCCACATGTCACCATAGAAAGCTTACGTTCCTCACCAGTAGCATCAGTCAATTAACAAGGTTCTTCCACATTTAATATATTCTCCGTGCAACCTTCCTAATATAACCAAATGCAACGTCAAGGCGAAATTCCTTACCATAAATTTCTACTATTTGATGTCCGAGAGCCCACAATCTCCAGCTCTCATTCAGCAAATTTTTACCCGCTCAAGCGAATCCCGACCTAAACTCATGTAGAAATAAGCTTACATGAACGTCGCTTTTCGGGTGCATATTCCCTGTCTGTTAAGACTTTGTGGAACGGTCCGCTTCTAATGATAACAAGTGAACCGAACGTTTTGCCTCCTTCACTGACGAAGCAGGGGAAAATAGGATGGAACTAAAGTTTGCGAATGATTCGAGTACGGACGAATAACGACTGGATTTAGGGGTGTCACTGAAATTTAGTTCCATTTTTCTTGGAAAGCTTTTTAGTTCATCCCCGTCAATTTCCTTATTCTGAGTATTATTTTACGTGTAAACATTTTCTAAGCATACTTTTATTGGAAGCTGAGCTTTTAATACATCCGTAATGTCTGGTGTAAATACATTGATAGAATACTTATTTTACCTGTATGTTTGATGTCATATTAAGAGATAAAATACTGATGTTCGGGAATCGACTCCGTGCGAGTGAGCAATAAGGTTTTATTGAGAATTTAGGACTTATCGTCTCTTGTCCAACTTTATTACTTCATTTCTCATCGGAAGATTTTGTCAAGCTACCAATTTTTGAAATGAGCCACTAGATGACAGTTTCTTCAGTAGCGTGTGTGAACGGTAGTATTTGCTGGTTAGCTTAAAAGTGTAATGTCAAGTATAATTTCCGATTTAAGTAGTACAAAATATGGACATCATACAGCACTAATGGGAAAGAGGGGACAGAGGTAAGATGCGACATATAACGGAACCTCATTATTTTTATGTGTAGGCCTCTTCTTCTGTAGCTATTGTTTGCTTGTCTATACTTGTCTATACGAAAAGACCTATATAAAGAATAATAAAATCAATTTTTCTACCGACAATTTGGTTTTGCAGACTAGAATTATAGTTATTACCTATCTATTTTCTAACTGGTGCTTCTCGGGTCAGCGGTGTAGGATTAGGAGAAATGAAAGTAGCTTTAATTTCAAGTACGTGACGATTCAAAAGTGCTTGACTAAAGAATCGTCTGACTTTAACTTTGACTATATTTTCTGTCGTTGTTAAAGCGTGACATTTGAAGCATAAACAATTATGAAATATTAAAGTACCTAAGTGTAATCCTCTAGCCTCAATATCTAGTCTAAAGACAGAATAATCAGAGGATTAGCAGCCCTACCGACCAGCATTCCAATCAGTTTACAGTCCACCGCAAATGCGAGTTGGACTACTAATTCCACACTCATGGCTTCATTAAGCTAACAAAGCTTCGGAAACTAACCGGACCGTTATACCAATCAGCATAAAGGCTAATTTCGTCTGTAGATCGAATACTTCTATTGTGTTCAATGTTATGATTAGAATGGTCGATGTGATAATATTGGCTTTAGAATCTGTTTCTGTAGAATAAATGTATTGGGGAATTGATTTGTTTTAGTGGTTGAGTATCGTTAGACGAAAGAAAAAAATAATGCAAATATGTGTTTGAAGACGATTGAGAGATTCCGAAATGTATGCGGTATTAAGTATATGTATAAATAAGTATGCCTCTAGCGTTTTAGGGAGGGTTTCTACCAACTAGGCTACGTAGGATGTAAATAAATAACTCCTTATTATATGCTAGATTCGAAATCTTTACACGTGTGTGAGTAAATTTTAGAACTACAAAAGGATAATGGTCTCAATTAGTTTTATTTGTGCGGATTTCCGAGTAAAATCTAAATGTGGCAGGGCATAGGATACCAACCTAGATCTAATGATTCAAATATCTCATTATCAGAATAATACACACACAGTGCTCGTGAGGAATCTGTAACATTGTAATTTTTATTGTATTATTATAATTAACGTCCGATAAAATTTTGTGTTATCAAAACATGTAAGTAATCTAAAATGAAAACTTTTTTCTAGAAACCTTGAATTATGATTAACAAATTATAAATATTAGATGTCATATACCAAAGAAAAACGACCAAGATCACCTATGTCCTAGGTGGGGATCGAACTCACGTACTCAGCTTTCTAGCACTAACTACATGCCTGCACCTCCTATTAGAATACTTTACAGTTTTCTAGAATAGCTAGAGAGAGATGGTGCTGCCATCTATTGAACATATTGCGAAAACACAAATCAAATTATTTATTAACTAAATATTTTGATTTAAAATTAAAAGTACAAATCAAAATATTTAGTTAATAAATAATTTGATTTGTGTTTTCGCAATATGTTCATTATGATTAACACTTTTCACTCTATACATAAATTAATTAATAAAAAAAATTAAAAACACGACTGCGGTTTAAAAACGTTCTTAAAAGTAAAAAATGGTCCCAACCCTGGCCCAATACTTGTTGGGAACTCACAAACAGATTACCTCATGATGTTTTTCCTTCACCGTAAAGCACTTGTGATGATATCAAATGATGATGTACATAAGTTTTTCGAAAAACTCATCGGCACAAGCTGGGGATTGAACCCACGACCGCTGTGTAGCAGCCGTGCGTCGTCCCACTCGACCACAAACACTTATATAATGTATCTGTTTCATACACACTAAGGCCCGTGTCAGCGGTGACAGTTCTGTCACGGCTTAGATATCAAAGAAAAATTTCAATACCGCGATGTAGAACATTTCGAGTTTTCTCTTCATACACATACTGAAACATATAACTTGTATATGTATTTATAATCTGCATGTAAAATGCTTTAATTTGATACCCAAATCATAGCGTTTGGAGCACATACTATTCTTTGTGATTTGATTGCATTTTAATGAATTTCACTCTTCTTGAATAAGTTAAGCACATATAAGTTATGTACATATTCGTAATCGTTGTTTGAAGCTCTTCATTTTGATACCAAACTCGATAGGTTTCTTTCATATTTTATTTTTTTGGTTAGATAATTTTGAATTTCTAGGCCGCCATATTATTTTTAACGTGACGTCACATATCCTATGTTACCCGCGACATCACGACGATTCTAATGATACCTTACACTATTAAAAACGGATAAGTGGTCGTGAAGATCTGCGCGTTTAAAGAAAATATGAAAGCAAATACTCTCCGTAGGCCCCTTTTCGTCGACACAGTTCATCTTCTTTGAACATTCTACTCATCAGCCGAGTTTCGCAGTATAAACGAATATAAAGGATTTAGTATCTCTAAATAAAGTATTTTAGTTGTACTCGTATTTGTTGAGAGCGAGTTCCAAGAAGCTTATTAAAACTTTCCAGATTCCTAATCCAATCTAAATTCCGGGTTTTGTGATTTGATTGAAGATTTCATCCTCAGTTTCTTACTGTATTTTGTAAAAGCTTACGAATCAGTTAGAGTTATTGATGTTGTGCGATGATCAAGTCACAATTGTCGACTTAGCTTGACAATTTTGACTTCTTTGACAGTCTAATCGTGTGGGAACTTTTTAAAATATCCTCAAACTGGCAGACTGAATGGAGCACGTGTAAGCAGATCGGATGGACGGTTCTTGAGTGGAGACCACGTATTGACATTTGAGGGAAGACACAGGCAGGTCGCAGGAAACCGGGACCGCCCTGTGAGAGATGCTTGAGTGGGATCGCTATTGAGCAGTGGACGTGTTCTTGGTGTAATTACAAATGGACGATCGAAAGAGGAGATCCGCAAGAGAACAAGGTTATCGGCATAGCTCAAAGATCGCCCGACATACACTTAACCCAGATAAACCTAAATGCAAAAAATATTACCCCGGGGTTTTTTGGATTTTGTCAACCATTCACTATAAAAAGCAAAAAAAAGCATCGGTGTTTTAACACCTGGTAGGGTTAAGTGCGTTATTTGCTCATTGCACGCAGAACGTATGGGGAGTCCATTTCTACACAGGGAGGTAGTACAGTCAGTTACAAAGTTGTAGCTGACCGTACTGAATAGATCTGCGCTAAATCTATCCATCGTGGTCCTAATGAAGCTCAGAAGTGTAGCTCGTTAGCGATTTGATGGCAGACGGGGAACGTTTCTCGGATTGGTGACGATGTAGACGTAGCGTGGAAAAACCCCAGATTAGATGAACCAAAAAATGTAGTCGAGGTCGCATGAAACTCGATGGAAGGCGGCGAGCGACTGTTAATTGTGGAGATGTTTGAAGGAGGCCTTTGTCAGCCTAATATGATGACGATCAGTGGGATCAGGGCTCCTCGCGCGCTTGTATCCAGATCGAAAGGTTGTTCAGTGGCGACCATGTACCGGAAGACAGCATGGGTAAGCTTTATACTAGACGGACCGACGATCTAGTTAAGACTGGGCTACCACGATCTACTAATGCTACTACTACTAATGCTAATGGTACTACTGCTTAGAACCTAAACTGAATCGCAATGAGCTAATACATACAATAGGGTGGGTCATTTAAAAAAAAAACGATTTTCTGGAGGGCACAGTTATTACAAAACGGTGCCATTTGATGTTTGATTATCACTCTTATTTTTATTATATTTTTAATTTAAGTTTTCTGCCTCTGGATTTGAGTAGAAATTTTCCTAAAATGTATATGGGGTTCAAAATAAAAAGTTATAATTTTCGACTTTTTTTCGTCTCTTTTGGCTCCGTAACTATAGAAAAGTTAATTCCAGATAAACACAATACTCAAACATAGCTATGTTGTAACAAAAAGTAAAAAACATAGATATCAACTGTGCTCAGTACAAAATGTACTGAAGTTTCTATGAAATCTTTAAATTAGATCCGGAGGCAGAAAATTAATTCCGATGTCCAAATAATTTTGCACACTCTTTGTCGACCTAATTACGGAACTATTTACAACTGTGCCCAGAAAAAAACAAATACTTTTTTTTTCTTCATACATCAGTGACCCACCCTAACATACAATAACTGTCAAAAACTGACAAGCCCAACGAACTGAATCGCATTTAAGAGATCATGGTAGGCCCCCTGATGGTGATACTGATCCTACCTGCACTCTGGCTCTTCGCGGCACGCATGCGCCAGCGTATGGCACGCCGGCAGCGGTTGGCCGGACGGCGGGCGCTGCGCACAAGATGGGTGCAGTTGCTCCTGCGCACGCATGCATGAGTCCTCCTTGTTGTCGGTTTTCCTGAGGGACATACAAAATGTCTGTAAAGACTTTGTGACATCAAAGCTCGGAAAAATCGAAACGGGTGATTTATACACGAATTCTTCGTGTTAGGTAAATAGCTGTTCTTTACCGACATCAGTTCATCATTTAGATGATACCCGTAGTTAGCGATGAAAATCTCGTAAAAAATCAAATGGTTTTTTGTGGAATTTCTATCGCTTTTTCCCTTTTTTTCGAGGATTTTAAAGAAATAATCATTGTCACTATCACTCACTCCTTTCATCCATTTCAATTGACATTTCCTCTAAGAAACCGTGTTCCTCTGTAGCAAGTGAAAATCAGACCTAACTTATTGAAAGTTGAACATACAGTAGATATAATAATAAAAGTTATATTGTGAACTGAGATCAAAACTATAGGAATTAAGCTTTCACTATTATACGTATCAATCACATTTTAAGTAAAAACGGAACTTCAAGGTTTACACCCCGTTTGGTGTTAAAATAAAACTATAGGAGATACATTTTCGTTAAAAGTAGTAAAATATTTTTGCTGTTTTTAAATTTAAAAAAATATTGGGATAGCTGTAAGAAAAACCGATTATCTAAGTTGTTTGTTAACTAGCAAGGTTTTACTTATAAATCGTACAATCCATTACTATATTTTGATGAAATAATAAAACATACTCACTTGCAAAGACAAAAGGCGATCTCCGTGTTCCAATGCACGCCCGGCTTTCTATAGAAACCCCGCAGCGCCGTCATGCAGCCCTCCCGATCGCAGTTGGTGGCGTGGCAGTTCTGCAGCACGGGATCCAGGGTCGTGGAGCACTCGTTGTCCTTGATGCAGGTCTCCAGAGCCACGTGGCAGGTCGATTGCAGCGCCACCTTGTCGTCACCTGCTTTACCGTTCTCTTTTCCAATCCTCTCTGTTGGTTGGTGTCAAGTGTTAGTCCGTGTGTTGTGTGGTGTTTCATTTGAAGCGGTTGGTGTTGTGATGGAAAGATTAGCTTCAACCGCTTTTGTAAATGGTGTTAAATTTGGTGCTTTAAATTATTGGATTCTAAATAAAGTAGAATTAGCTGTGAGCGTAACAACAATGGTTAATGAACGAATTGTTAAAGCAACAAATTTTAAAATATCTGTGAATGATGATATTTATGATGTACTTGAAACGCTAAATATTAGTATGATTGCATGTCATTTAGAACAGAAGACAATGATCTAAGAGGAAAATTATTTAATATTAGTATTTTAACCCAGCCTACTTCAGATTATGATTTTATGAGTTTAAGTCCTAAAATGATATATTCCGATGTGATATAATAACACCTAAGCCTGAAAATTAAAAATAGCCGTAATATTTCAGATCCAATCACCAAAAACACAACAGGAAGAGCCAATAACAATAAAATTACATTTCGATATTTTGTGTAAATTATAATGAAAGTTGTTTTGAAAGACAACAGTTCAGGCAGTAAAATACACCTATAATTTTAAAATAAATGTATAAGGAAAGATTACATAAATACACGAACTAAGAAGAGTACAAACAAAGAACCAAAATAAATTTAAAGACTTCAATTAAATAAATAAGTACTTAAAATAAATATAAGGAACTTTGGATATGTGATATTAATATAATATGCATGCCAAGACAAATATATTGTACAAATTGTATTAAAACTGACACAACGTGAGGAACCTGAAAAAACGGTGTTTTGTAAACCATGATAATTTGCCAATTGATGATTTCGATTTACCTCAAGCTTTTTGTAACAACTTGATCATGCTAAAAGGGGATGACGCATAATCAACTGATACTGATGTTTATAGTACGATGATAAACTCAGCTTAATTACTGTGATCGGGGTTATTAATAGGGGATCATGCATGCGGATTGAAGCAAATTTTCAATTAATTTACTAGTATTACATAATTCGTTTTCCTGTCAATGTTGTACATAGTTAGTAGTTACCTACGCTGTTTGTCCATTATGTGAAATCCAAACTAAAAGTTGATACTATTCACTCATTAAAATCTAAATTTACTACAAATATTTATTACGTATTAAGTAGGGGCGGATTTAAGGGCTCTAAAGCAACTAAGAGAATCCCTTCTAAATATTTCATATCTACGCAAAGCTTTATTCAGTAATATTTCTCGAATATCTTCAAAAGCACTTTCGGGTTGATACCTACAAAGACTAAAAACTGTGGAAATTCTAAACATCTAGAAAGTGCTTTGAATACGGGGTAAATAAAGAAGGGATGGATAACATGACCACTGAGGGTTACATACATGTTGATGGTGCTGTTAGAAATGAATCACCCGTGTCGAGTATGGTCTTGTAAATGATCCGGCTAACTGTACATCTTGTAAGCTGGACAAGTGAGTGTAACTTACGATATCTATGGTTAGTTGTTGTCTGTTCACAAAGTGTAAGTTAACTCGTCATACCAACTAGGTCATGTGAACGTTAACTAATCTCTACCTTGGGATTTTTATTTTGCTCGTGAGCTTAGAGATTGGGCAACGTACAAAAATAATCCATACGTACGGTTCTCATCAATATATCCTGGTCCGTAGACGGTCTTTGTGGCATATAGTGGGTCTTCACTCCCCCCTGGCTCGTGGTTCCAGCGATGGTAATGGTGTCCATGGGGGTTGTAGTGTGGGCTTGCGTATCGGTGGACGTGGCTCATTATTTTGTCGGGGGCGATCAGGTTCCCATCCTGTGTTATGGACATACCCCCGATCCACGAGGTCACGCCGGCCCCCGTCCGGTTCGGGTTCCGTCCGTCCGACATCAGTTTTACTGGAATGGCATCCATGGAATCGCTTAGCTGGGCTAGCTCGGTCACCGAGCCGTGGCGCGGGTCGACTCCGAGTTCATCAGAGACTATCGCGCACTAGGATCGGTAGCGATACATCGATAAAAAATCTCACCCTACTGACGGTAAAGATAAAAACGATCAAACATACAACGATATCGACAAACACTTATCGGGCAGAATTTAAAAATAATTTTGAATTTAGATTTGTATTCCCGATTAAAGATTTTGAATAGCAAAGCCTTCGGACGGCAGTCCCACGAGAACTATTCCAAAGCCAAGTCTATGCCGCGCAGTAACCATAGAGATCGTATAGGAGATGCAGAAAGAAAACATGCAGCCATGCTCATCTCAAGACCTTCCGCTTTGGACGTCAAATGTGGATGCGTCAGAGTTATCCCATCATTGTCCAAAGCGGAAACTAGGGAAAGGGAAATCAGCAGTTCAACAATTCTAAAAGCATGCAGACATAAAGTAGGAGCGAAAAGTTAAATCAATTACTAAGTCAATGAAATTTTATAATTAGTAATAAAGCTCGAGTTGTATACAAACCGCTAACATAGCTAAAATTAAACTCCAATCAGAAATTCTCAAATTGGATTACCTTTACTTTAAAACAAGTTAAGAAGTGCTGATTTTCATTACAGCTTCTATTGAATTAAAGATGATTAAAAACTTTTTGCCGGTTACAGGTGCCTGGTTGAGAAAATTACCTTTTCTGTGCTCTTCGTGATTATATTGTGAATAAACCATAAACCTTATAAGGAATCCGGAAAACGTAAAGAACAGTTCACCGGTACTCCACGCTCCTACCTTACGAAGCGAAGTGCAAAGCGTGCAGTGCGAGAGGCGACGAAATCCGACAGAGACACATAGAGAGAGAGAATGAGAGAGAGAGAGAAAGGGAGGGCGGCGGCTCACCGGGGCGGGGCCGCGGGGGTCGCGGGGACAGGAGAGCGGCGCGCAGGAGGCTGGCGGCGGCCGCGCGCGTCATCAGGCGCGTCCCATTCTCGGTGAGAAGCAGGATGGTACCATCGGGCGCGGCGTAGCGCGTGAGGGGAGGCGCACGCGCCGTCGGCCGGCGCGGGGCCTCGAACAGAGCGCGCACCGCCGGAGGGCAAGCGCCCCACGCCGCCGCTGCCCCACAACCACGTTACCAAGAAAGGTACTACCAGCCAGGCCCAGTGCCAACCACCCTCGCTAGCCGCACTTCAGTAGCACCCTTAAGGAATTCGATAATGCTACGCCGAGATAATTGACATGTAAAGGAGTTTAAGATTCCTTAAGGGTGCTTCAGTGGAAGACAAGGTAGACGCCAGAACTAGGGTAGTGTTCGCCGCCACATCGACAATCATCTATTAACGGCAGTCCAGATACCATCACCAAAGGCCGAAGGTGTCGGAAGCTAAGAGTTGAGGTAACTGCGGGCATTTGTACGGTGTGTGAGGTCAGGAGTACACTAAAAAGAAGCTCAGTGTCCGTGAAACATAAAAGTCAACAGCCTTGTGTGGTAAAGTAGTGATCTAAGTCCAATCCTATGGCCTAGGCATCTAAATGGTGTGAAAAGAAAATAGGCACGTATATAAAAGGAATAAAACACAAAATAAATACGAAACATAGGTAACTAATTTAACACGTTGACGGCTATTGAAGTGAGTCTAGTACTCCTTTAAGCGTTAGACAGTGTAGTGTTACTGTTTGCTGTTTTATAAAAAAATTCGTTGTTAGTATTATGCTTTGTTTGATTTGGTTTGTTTGTTTTCGATTAATTAAAAACATAAGGCACTAAAAACGTTTGTTTTGTATGCATATAATGTAGGATACATTGTGGAGTCCCGCAAGGTGCGGTATTAAGAACAACCTTCTTGCGCATTCATTTATAGGATACATATACATAAACTTCGCGTGTACCTATGCGTTGCCATTATATAAACACTTAAAGCTATATACTATATTAGTATTGCGAGTTCTGAGTGAGAAACGTTCCAATAAGTGTAAGTTGTTGATAATGTAGGCCAATCGTTGGGGCTGTTAAAATCTGCAATCAAAGTTGCGATCAAACTAACATCCTGTAAAGTAGCAATGGCTCCCTGAAGCAACTATCTTGCTACGGTCATTGCACGTCCTCCAATATAGTTAGAGTTCAATTTTGAAGCAAATTAACACAAAGGCACGTACCAAAAACCAGTCGATATGCAGAGTACGAAATCCAAGTTAGACGGACGAAATTCCAATTAGTTCTATAGTAGGTACTCTATACTTGTTATGCAAACACAATTCAACTTTCCGGTGGTTGTTTTGATTAAAAACCTTACAAATGCATCTTTTGTAATTGAGTGTGATTTGCTGCAGTCAGGTAATAAAATACTCTGCCAGTAAAACATCGGATCATCACTATTGCATGTAAAATTCGTCACGCAAAATGGTCAAATATTCAAACTCAAACTTAAGTAACCTAAACCTTCAAAAAATGAGGATATCGATTCGACTGTTATTTTTTTAAATGAAATATATATCTTGTATTCTTACGTATAGGTGTTTTCCACAATATTAATGAAAAAAGACGAATGAGCTTTGTTGAGACTTGAGAGAGATATAGAATAACGTGAGAATTTATTTTTGAAAGACAAACGGGTCTTAATCGCGTATACTTACGTTTAATTATACCCTGACGTTTCGGACGTGACGTTACACCCGTGGTCGCAGGCAGACTGCCTGTTTGTTTTTAAAATATGAGTGATAATCGTGAAAGGCTAGAACTTATTATAAAGCTTGGGGTGTAATAAAACAGTGTGACCATAATTTTCTCTAAATTCTATAATGAGGAAAAAATATGGGACGTACCATATTTTTTCTCCTTTCAATACCTTTATGTTTAATCAATTAAGAAGTTAATCAATGATTTACGATTTTATCATTGTAAAAAATTAACTGAAATAGCAGTTCGTCCGTTGACTTTGTCTTCTTTGAACATCTTTACAATACGTTTAGTATTCGGTCTCGGTCCATCAAAAATAAAAAATGAATCTCACAACCTTATACTAGGTTTTGATCCAGAGTAGTCTCCGTTGAACCAGCATGCAGGACCCTATTCTCAGGCGAGCGATAATCTAGGTAGGGACGTGTTCAGCATTAAATGCTAGAGTGGCTTTGTTTCGGACGCGATGTATTTGTAGCTTTTCAGGCAATCGTGCGATAATAAAGAATCATATCGTATAGAGATAGCGTTAAATTTTTCAACTACACTTTTACGAAAGAACGATAATTAAAACAATGAAGAAAAGTTTCAAAATGTGGGTGTTTTCATGGAAAGTCTTTAGTATTCTTATTCGCTCATTCATTGCCCAATCTGCAGTCCGTTTCTTAGCATTCCAATTCTATCTTACATCATCAGACTCTCTTATTCCACTGCAGGATGTAGGCCTCTCCTATTAGGTAACTACGATCGCAGCAGTGTATCCACTACGATGATGTTGCTGTCCATTCTCATTTTTTCTTTTAAACGAATATCCAGTGACACTTCCATTTCTTACGACACCCACGGGAAGACTTGGGGTGGTGACAAATTCTTACTGTCGTCACCAAGCGGCAGAAATCTGTGTCTAATACCATTTGAAATGTAAACTTAATACTTATTTATTCTCATTTTATAGGTTTCATCTAAAAAAAAAACTCATGAACGAGAAATTTAGAGCTAATTTGAACGTTCATTGCATTCTTTTACGACTTTTACGAAACTCATCACAACAAATTTACAATCTACATGGACGTAAAAGATAACAAAAACATATATCTTGTGTTACGTTGACTAGCCCTAAAAGCAGAGCTGTACTTAATATCGTCATTGAGAATGCCAATTCCGTAATGTGCACAATTTCAGGAACTGAAAAATCAATTGTCATAATATATTTACGGTCTTCTTTTGTCAAATTATGATTACACGTGGGGGTATTGGCAATCTCAACGACGATATATTCGAAGATTTATGTTAGTGGTCAGTTTTATGTTATTTCTGGAATTTGAGAGTATCTTAATTTGATTGTTTGATGGCGGCTGTATTATAATGACTTTATGCCCGCTTTCCTCTGAGAGCGGAGCGGACTCATTAATGGCTCCGTTTCACGTTCATCGTTCGCTAAAGGCTAGTATTCAGTTGACGGTTGCGAGTGACAGCAACAGTGAAAGTTAAACGGAGCCATTAATGAGTCCGCTCCGCTCGCAGTAGAAAGCGGGCATTAATGTCCTTACTTAATGCCTACTGTGAAAAATATTACTTCGCTTATTTCATCACTATATGAAAATTTGGTTTGATATATAATATAACAAGTCTTTTTTGTTCAGTGTAAGTATATTTAATTTATTATATACAGGGTGGTCCAAACCTTGACGTCAAAAATTTTTTTTTAGATTCCTCACGTCATGAGCTATCGGAATATACCCCATATATGTTAGCCGATTTTTTGTAGTTTTCGAGTTATGAATTTTTGAAAAATTTTTTTGAGAAATTCTGGAATGAAGTAATTTATTAATTAACAAAAAACTATTGGGTTTTGAACTAGTTTCTTTTTGTAAAAGTATTACTACAAATAAAGTATTTACTGGCAAAAAAATTAGCGTCCTCACTTTGATACAAGTGGGATAAAAAAATACCAAATTCAAAAATTTACGCTAAAAACGCATCAAAATAGCATTAATGTACATAAATTAAAAAAGTAAAACATATCGCAAGGAATTTTCGTATTCTAAAGACCGTCCTAGACCTTGAGCCTTCGTAAAAGCAAAAAAAAGTGATACTTAATGATGACGATTTTTCGGAGTAGTCGATCAAATAAACTTAAAAAAGCTTAAAATTTTAAAGTAGTAAAAAATGACTTGAATAACTACACGAATTGAGTTTTCGTGATATTTTCTGTCTTTGTTTATTGATAAGAACAACAAAACAGAAAAAAATTTACTTTATTTTTAAATTAAAAATTTAGAAGTTTTTCTTAAGTTTGTTTGACCGACTACTCCGAAAAATCCTCATCATTAAGTATCACTTTTTGTTTGCTTTTACGAAGGTTTAAGGTCTAGGCAGTCTTTAGATTACCAAAAATCCTTAGGATATGTTTTATTTTTTTTTATTTACGTACATTAATGCTATTTTGGTGCGTTTTTAACGTAAAATTTTGAATTTGGTATTTTTTATCCAACTTGTGTCAAAGTGAGGACGCTTATTTTTTTTGTCAGTAAATGCTTTATTTGTAGTAATACTTTTACAACAAGAAAATATTACAAAAACCCAATATTTTTTTTAACAATAAATTTCTTCATCCCAGAATTTCTCAAAAAAATTTTTCAAAAATTCATAACTCGAAAACTACAAAAAATCGGCTAACATACATGGGGTATATTCTGATAGCCCATGACGTAGGGAACCTAAAAAAAAAATTTTGACGTCAAGGTTTGGACCACCCTGTATATCATTCAATTTTTCGTTCCTTCTGCCATTCCGAAACAATTTTCGGTTATATGATTAGCGTTTCGATATAATAATTAAATCAATATTTTTGCTCTCTAAACTGTTAAAATAAACAATCACCATAAATCAGTGCAGTCATTTGTTTTAGTATTGTTTTACTAGAAATTACTAATTATAAAGCTCATAGCATCAAAGGTAGTCTAGAATTTGTATTATTTACTCCACCCATTAGTGGCGAAGAGTAAAAACATTTGCATTCAAACCGAGCGCACTCGACATAAGTATCATAGCTAATATAAACCACCACGTCCACGCCATTTGTCTACTGCTCTGAAGATTGGCATCGTATTTTTCAAAATGGCCGACGGAATATTTTTGTGCTGGCTTCTAGGTAATAATAATGACTAATAGTAAGTTTCTAAAGCTATAATGTGAAGCGAGTTTTACTTATGCATTTATGATTTGTTTATGTTTTGTAAAATGTATTATTCCTTAGTGAAATTATGAAAAAATGTCGTCAGTTATACGAAATACGACTTTTCATTAAACTTTAACGTACCCAAAAATGCATTGTTGCCAGTCATTGCCTAATAAAACTATATGCCGCGGCCACGACATTGGTCTAGGCGACCGGCTTTAGCGGAAAACCATACGTGCGAGAGGGAGTACCCATATCGGCATCCCGCTCCAACTCATGCATTCGCTCTCCGCTGGTCGCCTTAGATCAATGTCGTGGCCGCGCCTTTAGAGTAGTCTTATGGAATAACTAACTACAGATCGCACAAAAATAAAACATAATATGAGATACCTAAACATCATTGCAATAATTATGATAACAAAAAACAAACTTTATAAATATGAAATTCAATTTTTGGCTCTCCTGAGAACTCTAGTGAGTAACTAGGTAGTTAGCGGTTACATTAATTCATATTACAAGACGATATACTCGTATATATTCCCAGAAAGGAGGAACCAAATAGTTTAAATATGTACGTCGTCCAAGGGAGATAAGCAGGTACCTAATAATATGTAGGTAGGTGGTTTAATAAACTTTTTCATCACACTTGCCGTCTAAGCGCGCCATTGCTTGCATGCGTAGCGGGAGTAATAGAAAAGTGAAATTCCTTAGGAAGTAATAGAAATGTCAGTACGTCACAGAATAATATTTTGTCTTAAAACTTTTTTTTGTCCGCAAGTGTGATGAAAAACATTGTATGCATCACACCCTATGAGTTGTTTAACGGCATCCGCCTTTTTTAATCCCATCCCTGCAGAAACAACCAATGACTTTCGCTCTACAACTTTTATGCAAAAAAAGCATCACACACAGTGACGCATGTGCGATCTGGACGCTGCTAATATTATTCAAGCGTCAGTGTAAGCATAAGTTTACAATTTAATCCCACAAGGTGGCCTCCGCCCGATCCCTATAGAAGTATAGATAGTCTGTGTATTTTTCATCTACGGGATATTTGGCCGCTTTGGAACGTGTAATTTGGGCAGGTGCACTCTCCCACGGCTGAAAGGCCCGTGAAAGAGCCCGACCATTGTCTGACCAATGGCGCAGCGCACATATTGTTCACAGTAAGAGAATCCTGGGATCCCGGGAAAGTCCGATAACCTTTCGCCTGTAGAGGTAAAATCGGGTTTCTCTTGCCGTTAAAATTTATAATTCGATTTATAATTTTTGATATCACATGTGCTCTTCAAAGACGAAGGGTTATGTGAAATGATCTTACAGGCCGTTTTAGGAGCAATTTCAGTAACTATCGGCCAGGGTGCTTAGACAAGTTGCCAATCGCTAACGCTTAATCGTCAATCGTGAACGAAAGGCAGCTAACTGTCTTTGTCGCACTAATATGAAAGAGTGACAGAGAGGGAAAATTACGATACCCTACTAAGCGTTCGCAATTGGCAACTTGGCTAAGCATTCAGTGCTTTCATAACGCCGCGCAATCTCATGGTAGGTACGGCAGTACGGTACGGCTACAGTTGAGCATGGGGATTCAGCGTCATATTATGGTTGTTATACTTACGGATAAATTCTGTATTCTGTCGGAATGTTTTCTATAGCCGGCCCAAACTAATGTGCCCGTTAACTGACGAGGTTTAATTTCACACAGACGCCATTGTTCCATAAAATAATAAACCTTTTCCAACCGAAATGGACGGGAATTTCTAATATTCTAACTAACAACTCTTCACTGGGAATAGATAGACCTTACGTCACTGCAGTAAGGCTTTTTGTTTGGTTTCAGTGTGGAAAATGGTATAATTTGTAGGTACTTGAAAACCGCGGTACACTAATGGACCGGTTTTAAATGCACGCGTATCATTATGTTTCTATTTATTATAAAAGAAATGATTTATATTACGGATTTGCAGCTATCTTAATAAGAGTAGCTTTGCAATATACCTATTTTGTGGGGCAGGAACATTTACCCCCTTATTCAAAAACGTCTCCTATCCTTTTTTTAAATCAAAATTTCCTTGAAAAAGATTGATTAATGTCGCGTTCGTTTCGTAAAGCCTTGAGACATGAAGCACGTTTGTGAAGGAAGATGGGGACCACGAGTTACAAGCTTTAAAGAAACGGTCTTCCTTAAAAAAAAAACACTAAATTGTTCCATAGACACTGGAGAAAATTGTTCTAGACATCTCAATCACCTGTTTACACGTCCCAATCCGCCGGGTAAACATTTACTCGCAAATGTTTGGCAAATTTCAGTTTCTGAACGATTTCCTTTTGTCTCGGCACTCCAATTACAGGGCCACAAATATTTGGCAAACAAACAGACGAATTTGCCGGATGTGAAGTGAAAAATTACGGGGGAGCGGAATTAGTGGGGGGTTTTGTTTTTCCGTTGCCGATTTTTCGCGGCGATTTGAGCAACAGCAGGATCCTTAGCCAAGTTGCCAATCGCTTGCGCTTAGTTATCTTGCGTATCGTAGTTTTCCCTCTTTCATATCAGTGCGATAAAGACAGGCAGCTGCCTTTCGTTTACGATTGACGATTAAGCGTTAGCGATTGACCGTTTTAGCCATGTGTTGACAGTAAGAATACATTTGTCACCACCTCAACTCCTGCGGGTGTCGTAAAAGTCGACTAAGTGATTGAATTGTCACTGACCATTATTTGATAAAAGATTGATGATGGGCAGCAGTGTCATCATAGTGGACGCATTACTGCGATCGCCAATCCGCTTGCCCAGCGTGGGCATTTACCTCCTAATGAGTCTATAGGCATAGTTAATAGGATAGGCCGACGTCCATCAGTTGACTATCATAGACTGATGATGTATGTTTGTATGTATGATTGGCACCTTGTCTAAGCGCCCAGGATTCCACGAGAGTGTCCATTACAGAATACGGTTCCTCTCATACGCCTCAACTGAAATGTCTAGTAATATCTCTAGACTCTGACTAGGTTAACAAACTAGTAGTATTATCAAACCGCGATTAGAATAGGATTCAAAACTTTCGAAAGTATTATTGACACAACAGTGTATATGTCAATCTAGGATATATTCATAGTTTAGGTGTAGAGACTTACAGACAATAGATTAATTAATCACTACATCTAATAAACAACTTTTTTCTTGGTAAATGTGGCGTCATTTGTTATGTCAACAGTACCTACTTTCGAATTCCCTTCTGATTCTGGTTTGATAATACCATAATTCTCGAACTTTACGGATATTATTGAGATAGCCACTTTATTGTAAGTGGAGAAGTCCAACAGCAAAATAAACAAGAAATTTTTAAACAATAATTTTACTTACATGAAATATATATATTTAAATTAGTATATATATATTATATGTATATATATATACTAATTAAATTAGTATATATATATGTATATATACATACTAATATAAATATATATATATACTAATTTAAAGGCGGCAATTTTCGAAGCATATTATTCTAAATAAAGTATTTTCGTAAATAATAATTAAATATTGTAGTTTCACGTTTAATAATAGTTAGAATTACTCTAAAATTCTAAACTTATTATCGAACGGACGAATAGTTACTTCACCACAGTTAAAAATACTACTGAATATTGAAAAGAGAATGGTCGAAAATGCTCGAAAAGAACAAGGATTGGTAAGGCGGTCATCTGGTTAGAGATTGGAGCAATTCGGCAAAATACTGAAACCTCGCCCAATCAACCGAAAGTTGAACTAATTTCGAGAGCAATAAAAACTTAGTTCGCTGATTCATTGCTATTTAGGCAAGTTGCAGCCGTATTCTGTATTCTGATGTCTAGTCCAAATCTAATTCCTTTGTTAACATCACTATCATCAGATTCATCAGTCAGACTGGTTTGTCCTCTTTTGACTCTATACCAAATATTATTTAAGCCTGATGTTATATTCTAGGTTTCATTTCAAAAAATGATGTTAAAGTAGTGTACGATGAGGGGTCTACGCATCGTACCTACTCTAAAAGTCAACCCCGACACGTTCGTCACACATTGATCAGTGATCACACGTTGTCCACGCGGCGACTACGCGTTTGCGATAATTGCGACTGTGACGTGTACCACAAGACAAATGATTCGCCAAACTGCGGATATGAGAGGCGATCCAAAAGTAATAGGCGGCTAGCACGTATTGCATGCCCCTTAGAGCATGGTTAAAGTAGCCTAGTCTAATAACATATTGCATATTTATCTACCCGAGAAATTCGACAGGTGTCTGCTAAGCTGGAGTGGCAAAGTGGTTTAGGCATCAGCCTGGAAATTTGGGGACGTGGGTTCAAATCTGACCGCGTTGGAAAACTCGGAATTTTTCTTTGGTATATGACATCTAATATTTATATCGATCTATGTATTACTCTTCCCACGAAAGTCGTAAGAGTCGACTAAGGGATTCAAGTATCACAGACAATTCTTTGACAGAAGATTGATGATGGGCAGCAGTGTCATCATAGTGGTCACATTACTGCGATCGCTAATCCGCTTGCCCAAGATGGCGATAATGGGCATTTACCCCCTAATTCGTCTATACGCATAGTTAATAAGAAAGGCCTACATCGAGTAGTGGACTGAGATGGAAGTGAGGCTCTTTCGTTCGATGAAATCGTATGTAAGATTTTTCCATGATATTTATATTCAGTAAAATTTTGAACAAGATGTCATTGTAACGGCCTTCTTTTGTATAAATCAAATACCAGTTAGCGTAATTTTCATCCGAGAATTGACCTCTTGAATAATTAACCGGGATCGCTACCGGAAGCGGCGCCATTTTGTTTTGGGAGCTCATTAATGTTGCATCCGTCTTTGGTTTAGACGTCAGAAGGGATCCGTTTCTAATCGATTTTAGCATTTGTATTCCGTTTAGTGGTGAAATGGTTCGTGTATATTGGACGAATTATTGACATATACCTTGAAATACAATTTACATACATACATACATCATCAGCCTATGATAGTCCACTGCTGGACGTAGGCCTCTCCTATTAACTATGTGTTTAGACGCATTAACTAAGAAGTAAATGCCCATAATCGCCACGCTAGGAAAGCAGATTGGCGATCGCAGAAATGTGTCCACTATGATGACGCTGCTGCCCATCATCAATCTTTTATCAAATAATGGTCAGTGACACTTCAATCCCTTAGTCGACTCTTGCGACACTCGCAGGAGGAGTTGGGGTGGTGAAAAATGTATTCTTACTGCCGTCACCACACGGCAAATGCAATTTAAGCTAGCCATATGCCGGTACTGTTTTATTAGTATACCTACATATTATCGGTGTCTCTTCGTAGAAAGTTATATGGTGTCAGAAAAGGGAACTAATATTGTTAGATTTATGTACGCTCTAACCCCCTTATTCATAAACGTTTGTTAACTTAACAAGCTACTAATAATTTTTATCCCTTTCGGTTTTAACAATGTGTCCATAAGAGCAAAAGGGACAAACAATTATTAGCGGCTTATTAAGTTAACAAACGTTTATGAATAACGGGGTAAGAAATTACTGACCCCCTCTGCTTATAGAATCCTGCCAAGTTATGCTAGAAAGGAAATGCTTTATGCCCCCACAAACGATTATGAAAAGCGGTGTGCAGGACTTAGCGCCTTCTATCCTCGCAATATCTTTGACAATTCAAATAGAACATAGCCAATCAAAACTTTGTTGGACCAATCACAACAATTTTTAAACAGTGGATTAGGTTTCTATGCATCAAGGAATTCATAAGCGATAATATATTGAAGGGAGTTGGGAGGGGACACTTATCCACAACATTTCAGAACCGTGTTTGAAAGGCGATTTGTGCTACTTCCAAGCTTCATTCGTTCATCGAACTTCATCGGCCAGGGGGTATGTAGATGGGTCGGGAGTCCCGTCATCCGCCTAGAGAGGTCCCGAGCTGGATAGTCCTCAAGTGTTTCGAGGTTCTATCAGCGTAGTAGGCTATTCAAGTAGCCCATAAGACGGGCCTCTAACAGAATTCACTCGGGCTTCAATTGGTAGATTGTACATTATTAATTATTAGTTTGTAATGTGTCACAAAAATAATGTTGATTCGTGTATATCATTCGTCAGTTGAATTGAAAGTAAAAAATGCAAACAAACCTGCAAACTCCCACTTAATACCTACGAACAAATAAAACATGGAAGCCGCACTCCATATTAAATTGCCTTTCTAAAACGGTTCTGAATTTTCGTTGACAAGTGTCACCCCCTCTTCAATGCATCACGGTAATAAAATAAGTTTCAATATCAACCTATAAAACATAAACTGCCATTTAAAAATAGTTGTGAATCGGTCCGTCAAAGTTTTGATTGGCTATATTCTATAAACAATTGTCAAAGATGTTGCGCCGAAATATGCTCGGTGTTAAGAAAAGCGCTATGTTCTCCCCATCTTGGCACGATTGAACATGAACAATTGTATTTGGGGGCATTTTTGAGCTGGCGTTAGACGTCCATATTAAATTTGGTCGCAGCTTAATACTATTATGCATTAACGAAAAAATATATTTACGAACGTGTTTCACGATTATGTGTGAAATACGTCAAATGCTATGGAAAGTCCGCCATATTTATTTACCTTTTTTACTTTCAACTAAAGAATGGTATACAGGAAAACTCAATACTATGCACAAATTACAAGTCAGGTACCTTCCTATTAAATCCATTTCTTTCTTTATTTCAGAGCCGCTCACATCTGCAACGCTGCATTCCCCTTAACAAGGGAATGTTCAAAGGGAAGAAATCTTCAAAAAGATTCGGGAAGTGAAAAGTACCCTCGACAGGGCAGGTCAATGGCTTCTTCCCGTTGTTTCCTTATAGCGGTATTCCCATACGCATAAAGTTATCGTCTCAGGATGCTTAGCGAAGTTGCCAATCGCTAACGCTCAATCGTCAATCCGGAACCGGGAAGCACCATTTCGAAAGTGCGTTCCCCCTCGTCAATAGATATAATGATTAATTCTATTGAATCCAATACCCGTCATCAATATAATTGTTATTATAAAGCTTGCGTTTGCTTTATGTGAAAATCACAACAATAATGAACCTATGAACTATAAACACGAACAAAAGATACGAACGATACGAGACACGGCGATACTCGCCCGGCGGTGATAGCTGATAGCTGGGCGAGTATCGCCGTGTCTTTTTTATTTACACGGCAGAGCGTATCTCTTGGTCGTGTTTATAGCCGATAGTTCATAGCTTAGTAGCTCGCGGTGAGACCAGTTCCAAACATATGTATACATAGATAGGAAACTAACTGTCTTTGTCGCACTAATCAGAAAGAGTGACGGAGAGGGAAAACTACGGTACGCAACTGTAGCGTTAGCGATTCAGGCAATTTCAGGGTTTATGCTAAAGGTCCAAAAGAGCATTTGCTGTTCTATCCCCACTCTACGAAATCAACGAATCACGTGTCGCGTAACAATCGAATTTCGTAGAGTAGGGGGATAGAACAGCGAATGCTCTTTTGGTCTGCACGCACTTAACTGACGCGGATTACCCGGAGCGGACGCTTGTCTAAGAAGAAAATGTATTAACGGCGCTAACTGGTGCGGGCGCTTGCGGCGGATTTTAATATTGTCTTAGGGCCCTACGACAATATTAAAATTCGCCTACAGTTCTAATTAAACCTTTTAATTTTCAACTACGTTTTTTTATATTCATAACTCACAAACAACAAGTCAATTAATAATGTTACAATAATAATATATCACAAACCTGAGTAAATGAAGTTATCTGGTATTTCTGATAATTAACAATTATAGAAAATAATCTGAGGAACATTAATTTTAACGTTCAATAATTAAGTTCTAATTAGTTTGTAAGTACGGAAGTGACACGTCCATGTTATGATAAACGATAAATCCCATCATAAGCCGTTAAGCCCTCAAGGGTTAAAAAACGAGGCAAAAGTTCAGTCGCCGAAGTCCTTCTAATAAAGCATATAGCTCTACTTATACTGGCTTATAACATCACCTATGATAATAGCAATTTCACTGTATGGCTTTTCAGAGGGGTAATATTTTATAGCCATTGATTTTTAGGACATAGGTACTGTACAGGATTTGAAAAAGCCTGCGATATTCGACTGTCTAAGCAACTTACGTTCGTTCAAAACGGGTGTCACTATTGATCAAATGAAGGGTTCAAGGAAAAAAACATGTCCAATACTAAAAAAAATCAGGGCAAATTCACACCTTATTCTTAAAAGTAAGGTGGTTTTTCCTTATGTAATTTGAATTGACTAGACATGTTCTTTCCGTGGACCCTTAAAATTTACCCATGATTATAATCCTCTACCACTGACGATTACGTGACATGAGTCTTATTATCAACACCATAAAGTTGAAAATACGTCTGTACGTCATCTCAGTTGCAGAGGGCTAATTATTATGGTATGTAGCTTTGTTAGAATAGCTATGGCTAAACAGGCGTTTAACAACAAAAAATACATAATGAAATCCAAAATTTCAACAAATACCAGGAAGCGGTTTGTCAAAGCATACGTATGGAGTATAGCTTTGTATGGCAGTGAAACGTGGACAATGATACAGAAGAATAGAGAGAGGCTGGAGGCGTTTTGAGATGTGGTGCTGGAGGAGGATGGAAGGGATAAGCTATTGAATAGGATAGGAGAAAAAAGGACATTGCTTAATGTAATTGAAAACAGAAGAGGAAATATGATAGGGCACCTGCTAAGACATGACTTTTTCCTCAAGAACATCATAGAAGGCAAGATTGAGGGAAGGCGAGGCAGGGGAAGGCCAAGATGAAATTACTTTGAGCAAATAAAGGAAAAAGTCAAAGTCATGTCTTACCAAGAAGTGAAGGAAAAAGCCCAGGAGAGAGACGGCTGGCGATTGCTACACCGACAAGCGCATAGCTCTTAAGTGGGAGAAGAAGCCCTTAACATACGTTCCGAAACGTATACATATTATTAGACGAGACGGACATTTGGAATACGTTTTCGATATTGATAAAAATTGGTAGGCTGGTAGTCAATGATGCTGAACAAGATCCACCACATTTCCCAAAATTTCTCAAAATATTTGTATGAAACTTTCCTTTTTTGTTACCAAAAATGTATGTTACTATGCCTACTGTACCGGTTAGATGCGACCTGCATCCAGCGTGTCCCGGCGACCTTCATAAGGTCGTCTGTCCATCATGCGGGTGGACGTCCTACGCTGCGTTTGCCTAGCCGTGGTCTCCATGTGGAGGTCCAGAGGGGAGGCCTATGTTCAGCAGTGGACGTCTTATGGCTGAGATGATGATGATGATGATGCCTACAAGATCATTCTTGTGCACTGACACAATTATTTGCAACTAAAAAGTCGGCCGTGTGGTGACGGCAGTAAGAATACATTTGTCACCACCCCAACTCCTCCTGCGGGTGTCGTAAGAGTCGACTAAGGGATTAAAGTGTCACTGACCATTCTACTAGATTGATGATGGGCAGCAGCGTTATCATAGTGGACACATTACTGCGATCGCCAATCCGCTTGCCCAGCGTGGCGATTATGGGCATTTACCTCCTAATGCGTCTATACGCGTAGTTAATAGGAGATGTCTACGTCCAGCAGTGGACTATCATAGGCTGATGATGATGAAAAAGTCTAAAAACTGTATTGAGCAAGCCAAATACTTCCACTTCTACAATCTACAAAACAAATGAATCCTATCATCCTCTTACAAAGGTCTAAACCTGATACTCGCAAAAGTCGTAAATTACTTGGAACTAGCTTCAAATTCGGAATCCGACTAAAAAGTTAACGGCTTCGGATGACGCTTTTTATTTATATTTGTTTGTTAAATCTTTGTCTAATCCCTGAGCCGTCGCTCCGCGTTTCTACAAACTTCTTAAGTCTTGGTCTAAGTCATAGGCAGCACTACATCAACATCAGTCCACTGGACGTAGGCCTCTCCATTAACGCGTCTAGACGCATTAAGAGGTAAATGCCAATCGTCACGTTGGACAAGCGGATTGGCGATCGCAGTAATGTTTCCACTATAATGACGTTGCTGTCCATCATCAATCTTGTATCAGAGAAATCATAGGCATAGCTCGGACGACTCATATCGCTTCCTTTGACCGTTGTGAATCAAATAAAATCAAATCAAATGATTATTTATTCAAGTAGGCACAGTAATAAGCATTTTTGAATCGTCATACACAATTACGTCTATAAAAAAAGACTACTTCCCGTTCTAAGCCTACACCAGTGACACGAGAAGAACTGGTATTTTTCGTTGTCACCGCCATTACAAAATTACACCACACATTTCAGAGCTTGCATACTTGTATGAGCGAGAGTAACTTTGACATTATAAAACCCAAACCAGACTTTTGTGTTATTTATTAGACGGAAAAATGACTTGACACATTAGACTACACGGTCAAAATGATCAATCAATATCCTGGCTTGCTCCATGTATTGTATTGTAATCATAACCTAGTCCTGCCCGTATACTAAGTTTGAGCTATTAAAATTGAAACCTAATGTGTTTGAATATATAGTCGCTTTTCTTTTGTTCTGAACAATCGCATATATCCTTTATAAATCACATTGGGCAGGACGATGATAAAACATTTTGACCATTATGTTTAGTGGGAAATAACACACGAGTATAACGTTATGAATGATATAACGGATATAGCTACCAGTGTGCGATCACCGCACATCACATCACAGAAATCGCAGTACGGCGATTTCAAACCCGCTACATCTTATGCCTTGACGCAAACCATTAGGGCCTCAGTGAAATTCAAACATTGAGTTTTTCAACGAATAGCCCTCGGATTTCAGCGAGTGATGCGATTACATTAAACTTATTCGTACATTTTCACTGTTTTGATGTGGAAATTACCATTTCAGGTAGGTACTCTATAATGCTGTTTGTTCATTGAGGTCTATTCAAATGACTGTCTATAGACAATCTCCAATAACGTCAAAATCGTATTTGTAAAAATGTACATTAGCCGAGAGAGGATTTTTTATCAACTGTTCAAATTGTCACAGCATTCTCAGAGTGCTTAACTAATCAAATACTTTATTTACTGAAATATAACTATGTTAACGGATTATATCGCGTAAATAACTTATTATCTTATTAATTATATCCCGATGTTTCGAATGGGTTCGTGTACGAAATTTGATATATGTATTTATCATTAAAATAATATGTACAAGATTTCCCACATACAAAATATTATACTAAATCGTTGGAACGGTATTGCAATGCTAATTAATTAATATGCGCTTTATAAAGCGTTTTTTTATATCATGAATAACTATTGCGGTAACGATAACGTAAAATATATCACTTTATTTACTATCAAAATACTTACACTAGGTATAATAGATACACTTGTGGTTAGAATTTAAAGTTAACATTATTAGCTATTTTTTTTATAGGTAGGTAATTATGAGTAAAATAGGGGCGTTCAGTGTAATACAAAGTTATTCCTCTTCAAATGTTTCATCTCGTAGGTCATCAGGCGTGCAGATTAAAGAAAAAGATTCGTTAAAATTTAGGGCCTCCTTTGTATCCCTATCATTAACGTACGTCTTTTATCAGCTTTAATAGAATGATAAGATCGAGTTTACCATTACCCAAGGATTATCCCATAAACAAGTAATTTAATAACACTAATGCATTAAAATAGAACAAAAGTCACGATCGATTCATGGAATTAAAGGGCTCAGGCCAGATTGGAAGTTGACGCTGCCCGGATTACCCAGATTGCGAGCCCCGAGCACGTGCGCTCGCGAGCATGTTCGCCGACCAGTGGAACTTGGCCTAACTTGGAATAGCCACTATAGTCCCTAAAGCACAGAATTAGATTTGGATAGAAGAAACAAGTTCATTCATTTGTATGGCGGCCGAGCGTATCAGATTTTGTACTGAAGTTGTTACTTGCCTATGATTTTAAATATGTCTCAGGCCCTTGAGTATTCATATTTTTTTGTGTTGTTGCAATTAATATTACTTAAGGAGGCATTATTAATGTTTTTGTTCACTTTAACTTACAAAATTTGACGCCCGAAAGCTGCAATTAAAATATACACTGCTGAACATAGGTCTCTCCCAAAGATTGCCACAATAACCGGTCCTGCGCTACTCGCATCCAGCGGACTCCTGCGACCTTCTTCGGCCTCAAGAACCTTTCCGCCTTAACGGCCATTTGAATCTTGGCCATCTAAATTAGAAGTATACGAAGAACGGCGTCACGTATCCGAAATTATTTTGTAATGTACTAATTGTATATCAAGGATCGACCGTATACTGGTTTTGAGAGTTACGAGACGATTGGAACGTCAATACTGACTGAGCCCGGAAACTCTTGGGATTATAAGAAATGAATCAAACTCCTCCACGTATATTGAATTTGAGAGGGACGGGAAGAGAACAGCCAAGTTGTGGAGATAATGAAGTGATTTTTCATATGGACGAAGCGCTAATTCGTAGCGTACTTATAGTTTTTTTCGTCACACTTGCTTTGTAAGCGCGCCTTTGCTTGCATGCGTCGCGGGAGTAATAGAACCGCGAAATTCCTTAGGGAGTAATAGAAATGTTAGTACGTCCTTTAATAAAATGTTGTCTTAAAACTGTTTTTTTAGCTCGCAAGTATGATGAAAAAAATTGTAAATATCACGGTCGGTAAGCGGAATACTAACTCGAGTCATTAAAAGCCTTAAGCCTACGGTGTCGGGCCTCTAACACTTAGTAAAGTCGTTAGTAATACCGTACTTACCTCCCTAGGTGCACAATGTACTATTAAATTGTATGCTGATATTAGCGACAATGTTTACTATTATTGTATCGACTAATGTATTAACTATAAACAGACGAGTTGAATTAATAAAATTAATAAATAAGATAATACATGTATAGACATAACATTTTATTATTACTTTAGTGAACTTTATTAAGGTTTGATGCATTAAGGATAAACAAAGAGCAAATTAAATAACAAAATTTAATCAATAAGATAACTTTACTTACAGATGTAGTGCAAAATCCTTTCTCTTCTGCTATTCACGGAAACATCCGAATTCATATTGCTGTCACAATGAACTCAGTATGTATTGCACTGAAGCTAAGACTGGGAGATTAATTCGGGCGTATCCGTGAAAAGCGGAAGAGAAAGGATTTTGCACTACATCTGTACATTAGAGAGTCCCGTCAATGTATGGGAAAAAAAAAATTTTGAGCTACAGTTTCCCGAGAGGCGTCAATTTTTTTGTAAATTTACACACATTCCGAAACGAGTAAAAAAAAATATATATGTCATCTTTAGGGCTCTACTGCGGTGTAAAAATTTGATTTGTTTCTATTTTTCCGAAAAAAAATATATGCCAAAATATGTTTACATATAATTACAGTATTTTTTTTTATAAAAATAAATTAAATAAAAAAATATAGGAAAAATATAATAAAAAAAAAACCATATTACATTAAATATTTTTTTTTCCCATTTTAAATTTTATAGCTTGTCTTAAATCTATATTGCAAGAAAATTATCATTTTTTAATTTTCAGCTCAGGTAGCCGAATTAAAAAAGTTTTTATTTGAAAACTTCAAACGATGGTAGAGCCCTAAAGATTTCGTCTAATTTTTTTTTATTATTTTTCCCGTAATCTACAATTTATTTAGAGGCTTTTGGTAGGTCTCGCGTAAAAAAGTCAAATTCGGGACACTCTACTGTACATGCATTACATGTACCTATAGGCTTAAACATTTTTTTTTACCTTTAGGTGAATTCCGGTAAGGTTTGTTAATTCATTAAGCATAATAAATATCTTAATATGTTATAGTAGTTTTGAATATTTAGTACTTATTTACTCTACACACACAGACAATGTCAAACATTCGATCCAAGTCATTAATTTTGCATCAGCATGAGTTTACTTCAACTTATTTCTGACATATAATTTATTATTTCTGCCACACGCCATTTGCTTTCAAAGTATTTCAATGTACACATAACATTATAAATGATTGTAAGAAGCTTCAATACTTAATAATAAATAATTCAGTCTAAGTGGTCGACGTCTAGCTTACTTAAAAACCTTACTTAGTTTACATACTGTACCCGAGTTAATATATTCAGTAAAAGAGATGTTCATTTAAAATGATACATATTTACTTTGTAAGCAGCAAACGAGGGTCGACACTTACTGAAGAGAGTTTTGTTTACTTGATGGAAATACTTTCATCGTGTTTGTTCTTTAATTTTAATTTAAGCATGTTGTATTTAAATAGCTTCGTTTTTATTGTAGCTTTGTTTGATAACTAAATAATTAATTACTATCTATTCTGTATACTCGTAAACTCGTACCTACGATCTTGAAAGATAAAAATAGACAATTTAGACATCAACTTTAATAATATTATAGTTTATAAGCACAAAAAACATGAATATCTTTATTAGCAAAAAAAGGTTTATGTTTTCGTTATCATTAATGTGTGTGTGTGTGTGTTTGTATATAAATATATATATATATAGCTGGCAAAAAAAGCAAGTAAGTCGCGTAATTGAAATTAAGCACTTTTATTTGTGCTCCTAGAAACAGGATCAAGCTAGAATGTCTTGGAAGTCTTTTACATCTCATTGTTGTGGTTATAATTAGTAGTATCTGAGATTCTCATAATAAATAAAAATAACAAAAATACAAACTAGTTTACAGGTGCTAAAACTTTTCCAGTCTGCCAGTCTGCCAGTGACCACAACGCAACATCACACACGAAACGATTGCGTGAGTACGCGATTAAGTCCAGATAGTGTAATAAATTTTGATATCGCAAAACTTGGCGGCGGCACTACCGCGTCCCCTATTACGTCATTATCCAGAGAGTCCATTATATTAGGACGAAGTACTCTATATTGAATGATACTTCACCAAATAGATCGCATTGATTCCCTTAATGAAAATAGTTCTTGAAAGGGTTGCTCCTTTTTGGGTTGCCCCTTGAAAGGTTTGAGGTTTAAGGGATGTTTTTGAGGAGAAAATATTTTCCAACGGGCTTTAGATTTCCAATTTTAATGTTTTATTTTGAAGCTTTTGTGAAAGTTTTGTTTGGTTGTTTTGTAATTCGATTTCCATCTATTTCGGTCGGATTTGCCTGCTTTAGTGACTTTACTGTGGAATTGGACTGCCACGCAATGCAACTGAGTAAATTCGTTTTTTTCTCCAATTTTTTTCGTACCTGTAGTCGTACCATGAGAGAGTAAAGGATATGTTAAGATGTAAAAACCTAAAAGTGCAGTCAGACCAAACGAGCATTCGCTATTCTAACCCCCTACTCTACGAAATTCGATCATTACACAAAACGTGATTCGTTGATTTCGTAGAGTGGGGGATAGAACAGCGAATGCTCTTTTGGTCTGCATGCAGCTTTATGTTTTACTTGATACGTAATGCATTCTATCACGCCCGTACTGACATATTGGAGCGAGCGCGATGGCCTGCTTTACGTATCGAGAAAAACCTAACGTTACCGATACTTGCAAAGTCGTGGTACGGATATGATGGTCAAGCGTTTACCGTTTATCGTGCTACCTATCACCTTCGCAGTTCGCACTTGCATACTTGTTAGAACTTGCCAGAAACGACGACAAACGATAAACACGGGATAAGATCACGGGATACCTATATCATGGGATAAGCCTGATAGTACTACTCTACTAATACGATGGTGCTGCTACATTACGTGTACCTGTTAACCAGGGTTAACAGGTACACGTTACACAGGATGAAACATAAGTCGTGAACAATAATAGGTTTTTCTAACTCTGTAAACAACTAACAATTAAATGCTCCACAAGCTATTTAAAAATAGACATGATTTTTTAAATGTATTTTTGCATACCTATTTTGTGGTTCGAGCTTTGAACCGGGACCCTCCAGCTTCGTAGATACGGTCACTACCGACTAGGCTGCCATCATAATTGTGTCCTAGTAAATTCACATTCATATAAATTGCATCAGTTTGCGCAAGTAAAGCGGACATCTATGCTCAATCGATAACTTGCTCTTAAATTAGACCGAGAGCTATTTTCGGTATCAACCACCTAAAACCCAATATACGTTAGAGTACAATAGGTAATCCTATGCCTACACAAGCAAAAGGGTACCGTAAAACAATCTAACTATAGTCTAAATGCTCCTAACAATGGTCCACATCATCATCATCAGCCTATGATAGTCCACTGCTGGACGTAGGCCTCTCCTATTAATTATGCGTATTAGGAGGTAAATGCCCATAATCGCCACGCTGGGCAAGCGAATTGGCGATCGCAGTAATGTGTCCACTATGATGACGCTGCTGCCCGTCATCAATCTTTTAGCAAATAATGGTCGATGACACTTCAATCCCTTAGTCGACTCTAACGACACCCGCGGGAGGAGTTGGGGTGGTGACAAATGTATTCTTACTGCCGTCACCACACGGCCAATGGTCCACAACTTATCGAATATTTTCCCCTTGAAGGGTCCACGGAAAAAACATGTCCAGTGCTTAAAAAATTAGGGCAAATTCACACCTTATTCTGTTAAAAGTAAGGTGGTTTTTCCTTCTGTAATTTGATTTCATTAAACATGTTCTTTCCGTGGACCTTTCACTTGGTGTATTAGTTATACGTATTCGTCGTACTATTTGTAAGCAAAAACTCCTTATCAATAATAAAAAAACTTGGACGAAGCCAAAAAGAAGATTGAGACGGATGCTTATTAGGAATTGAAATTATGGACCATAGTTACAGTATTGTTGGACCATAGTTGGACAGTAAGTAGGTATTTACGGTACCTACTTTATACTACCAAGTTGCAAATTTCTAGTGCTAACGGCCGCTGAGCTATGCGGCGGAAAGACAGACGGACAGACGGACTTGGCAAAACTATTATAGAATAAGAATCCCATTTACTCCTAACTAGCGACCCGTCCCGGCTGCGCACGGGTACTATACCTACATAAAAGCCTTCCTCTTAAATTACTCTACCTATTGAAAAAAATCTCATCAAAATCCGTTGCGTAGTTTTAAAGATTTAAGCGTACAAAGGGACATAGGGACACAAAAAGTGACTTTATGTACTATTTAGTGATAGTGATCAGTACCTACACGATACTGAATACGTATTTAAAGAAACTACTTATACTTTAGTACTTAGCCCTCCGGATTAGTAAGCTGAAGTGGCAATGGGCAGGCCACATTGCACGCAGAGCAGATGGTCGATGGGGTCGAAAAGTGCTCGAGTGGAGACCACGGCTAGGCAAACGCAGCGTAGGACGTCCACCCACAAGATGGACAGACAACCTTATGAAGGTCGCCGGGACACGCTGGATGCAGGTCGCATCTAACCGGTACATGTGGAGGTCCAGAGGGGAGGCCTATGTTCAGCAGTGGACGTCTTATGGCTGAGATCATGATGATGATGATGATGACTTATACTTTTACTACATCTCTCTACATCGTGTACAATTTATATTACCTAGCTCAAGTTATCATATTTGTCTCATTACTGTTAATGAAGAGTAAAAGTATGAAGATGATTAGAGTTTAACCTTCGCAGGTTACATTTTCATTATTATACATATGTTAGGGTCTAAGCGTTACATATAATGAGAGCTATATACGTTTCAGAGCTGATTTTAAGATGGTTGAGTATTCTGTATACCTTATCGTCTGGGTGATAAAGTAAGACAATGACTTATTTTCCCTTTGATAAATTACTCGGATAATAAATGATAAAACCAGAGTCCATTAGTTATTTTAAATAACATTATGATTAAGGACCTGTGTCACCATAGCCGAATAAAATAACTAATATGTAATTATATCTGTCAGATACAATTAGCTGTTTTCTTTTATATGTCTGGGGAAGAAGGATATAGATATTATAGACGAATATAATATATATATAAATATTCCCCGGTCGGCCTCCATAGCCTAGTTGGTAGTGACCCTGCCTACGAAGAAGGAGGTTCCGGCTTCGATTCTCGCTCCGACGAGGGCGTTGTTAGTGGATTTATTGTCACAAATATTTGTTCCTTGGTCGTGGCTAGACAGCCACTTATTAGCATATAGATACTTAAATACGTAGACACGTATTTAAGTATCTATATGTAATATTTGTATGTATCTACAATACGCTGAATGGATATGGATTATATATGGATATTTTTCTATTGAGGTGGCCTGTGTCCAGCAGTGGACGTCTAAACGATGAAATGATGATGATGATGTATCTATTTTATAGAATTGCTCTTCTATCGAAAATTCGAGTGGAAATCGCATTGAAATGCTGCGCGAGCATCTGCGCCGAATCGATAAACGAAACTTGCACTAAAATTAGACTAGTTATCTCTGCAGCGCTGACGGGTTATTCTGGAGAGGATTTCTGTAGCCTCACTGAAGATATTATCCAGTAGTCGTACCATGAGTTGGAAAATAAAGGATACGTTAGGCTAGACTAACACGGAGTATGTTATTCCCGTATACCGTATTCGAGATTTTCTCGAACGTCGTATTGACAATAGACTTTGTGTAGTACCTTTCACACGCATTCTCGAATACGGTATGCGAGATCCGTGTGAACGTTATTATTCAAAGTCTATTGTCACTACGACGTTCGAGAAAATTTCGAATACGGTATACGGGAAAAAAATACTCCGTGTAAAGCCTCAGGTTTTACTCGATACGTAATGCATTCTGAGGGCCTAGTGTAGGTAATAACTTATAAATAAAAAATTGGAGCTTGGAGCGATCGCGATGGCATGGAGGCCTAGACAAGATGCCATACGAGAAGTATGGGAGGAAACTTTGCGAGGAAACTCAAAAAAGGTAATTAGAACATGTCAGAGTTGTTGACTATTTCTATCTGTCAAGCTAATGCTACTTCGCGCTACGTTCCATGGACATTATTTTACTCACTAGTGATTAAAATGCGTTTTAACCCGCGCCTGCTAAAGAATAAACGAGCGCTTGCTAGCTAGTGAGGGAAAAAGTTCATTGTATAAATGTCAATCATGTCAAATAAAGATTTATTTTCAACACTGGCATGAAAAGTTAGTAGTCGGATCTTTTTTACATTAAGTTACGCTAGGCTATTTAGGGAAGGACATTTTAAAATGTCCCGTTTC